>JASANE010025458.1:0-27377 GCA_030248225.1 Trileptium ribeirensis | reverse complement strand
AATCCGCTCTGAGTACATCGGGATACGCGCAAAATGCGTCGCCGAACTCAAGGTACAGTGGAACAGAGAACTAGACCTGGATATTTAGATCCAAGTCAATGAATGTATTATGATTCAAATCCGCTCCGAGTACGTCGGGATACGCGGAAATGCGGAAATCACCGAACTCAAGGTACAGTGGAACATAGAACTAGACCTGGATATTTAGATACAAGTCAATGAATGTATTATGAATCAAATCCGCTGCGAGTACATCGGTTTCCGCGCAATTTCGGAAATCCGCGAACTCAAGGTACAGTGGAACATATAAAGAGACCTGGATATTTAGATCCAAGTCAATGAATGTATTATGATTCGAATCCGCTCCGAGTACATCGGGATACGCGCAAATGCGGAAATCACCGAACTCAAGGTACAGTGGAACATAGAACTAGACCTGGATATTTAGATCCAAGTCAATGAATGTACTATGATTCGAATCCGCTCCGAGTGCATCGGGATACGCGCAAATGCGGAAAACGCCGAACTCAAGGTACAGTGGAACATAGAACTAGACCTGGATATTTAGATCCAAGTCAATGAATGTATTATGATTCGAATCCGCTCTGAGTACATCGGGATAAGCGCAAATGCGGAAATCACCGAACTCAAGCTACAGTGGAACATAGAACTAGACCTGGATATTTAGATCCAAGTCAATGAATGTATTATGATTCGAATCCGCTCTGAGTACATCGGGATAAGCGCAAATGCGGAAATCACCGAACTCAAGCTACAGTGGAACATAGAACTAGACCTGGATATTTAGATCCAAGTCAATGAATGTATTATGATTCGAATCCGCTCCGAGTACATCGGGATACGCGCAAATGCGGAAATCACCGAACTCAAGGTACAGTGGAACATAGAACTAGACCTGGATATTTAGATCCAAGTCAATGAATGTATTATGATTCGAATCCGCTCCGAGTACATCGGGATACGCGCAAATCACCGAACTCAAGCTACAGTGGAACACAGAACTAGACCTGGATCTATAGATCCAAGTCAATGAATGTATTATGATTCAAATCCGCTCCGAGTACATCAGGATACGCGCAAATGCGGAAATCACCGAACTCAAGGTACAGTGGAACATAGAACTAGACCTGAATATATAGATCCAAGTCGTGTGTTGTCCGCCGGCTCAAGAAGAAAGATGAACCCCGAGACATCGGAAACGCGCAAAGCGGAAACACCGAACTCAAGGTACAGTGGAACATAGAACTAGACCCTGGATATTTATATACAATTCAATGAATGTATTATAATTCGAATCCGATCCGAGTACATCGGAATACGCGCAAATGCGGAAATCACCGAACTCAAGGTACAATGGAACATAGAACTAGACCTGGATATTTAGATCCAAGTCAATGAATGTATTATGATTCGAATCCGCTCCGAGTACATCGGGATAAGCGCAAATGCGGAAATCACCGAACTCAAGCTACAGTGGAACATAGAACTAGACCTGGATATTTAGATCCAAATCAATGAATGTATTATGATTCGAATCCGCCCTGAGTACATCGGGATAAGCGCAAATGCGGAAATCACCGAACTCAAGGTACAGTGTAACATAGAACTAGACCTGGATATTTAGATCCAAGTCAATGAATGTATTATGATTCGAATCCGCTCCGAGTACATCGGGATAAGCGCAAATGCGGAAATCACCGAACTCAAGCTACAGTGGAACATAGAACTAGACCTGGATATTTAGATCCAAGTCAATGAATGTATTATGATTCGAATCCGCTCTGAGTACATCGGGATAAGCGCAAATGCGGAAATCACCGAACTCAAGCTACAGTGGAACATAGAACTAGACCTGGATATTTAGATCCAAGTCAATGAATGTATTATGATTCGAATCCGCTCTGAGTACATCGGGATAAGCGCAAATGCGGAAATCACCGAACTCAAGCTACAGTGGAACATAGAACTAGACCTGGATATTTAGATCCAAGTCAATGAATGTATTATGATTCGAATCCGCTCTGAGTACATCGGGATAAGCGCAAATGCGGAAATCACCGAACTCAAGGTACAGTGGAACATAGAACTAGACCTGGATATTTAGATCCAAGTCAATGAATGTATTATGATTCGAATCCGCTCCGAGTACATCGGGATACGCGCAAATGCGGAAATCACCGAACTCAAGCTACAGTGGAACATAGAACTAGACCTGGATATTTAGATCCAAGTCAATGAATGTATTATGATTCGAATCCGCTCTGAGTACATCGGGATAAGCGCAAATGCGGAAATCACCGAACTCAAGCTACAGTGGAACATAGAACTAGACCTGGATATTTAGATCCAAGTCAATGAATGTATTATGATTCGAATCCGCTCTGAGTACATCGGGATAAGCGCAAATGCGGAAATCACCGAACTCAAGCTACAGTGGAACATAGAACTAGACCTGGATATTTAGATCCAAGTCAATGAATGTATTATGATTCGAATCCGCTCCGAGTACATCGGGATACGCGCAAATGCGGAAATCACCGAACTCAAGGTACAGTGGAACAGAGAACTAGACCTGGATATATAGATCCAAGTCAATGAATGTATTATGATTCGAATCCACTCCGAGTACATCAGGATACGCTCAAATGCGGAAATCCCCGAACTCAAGGTACAGTGGAACATAGAACTAGACCTGGATATTTAGATCCAAGTCAATGAATGTATTATGATTCGAATCCGCTCCGAGTACATCGGGATACGCGCAAATGCGGAAATCGCCGAACTCAAGGTACAGTGGAACAGAAAACTAGACCTGGATATTTAGATCCAAGTCAATGAATGTATTATGATTCAAATCCGCTCCGAGTACGTCGGGATACGCGGAAATGCGGAAATCACCGAACTCAAGCACTAGACCTTGATATATAGATCCAAGTCAATGAATGTATTATGATTCGAATCCACCCGAGTACATCAGGATACGCGCAAATGCGGAAATCACCGAACTCAAGGTACAGTGGAACAGAGAACTAGACCTGGATATATAGATCCAAGTCAATGAATGTATTATGATTCGAATCCACTCCGAGTACATCAGGATACGCTCAAATGCGGAAATCCCCGAACTCAAGGTACAGTGGAACATAGAACTAGACCTGGATATTTAGATCCAAGTCAGTGAATGTATTATAATTCGAATCCGATCCGAGTACATCGGAATACGCGCAAATGCGGAAATCACCGAACTCAAGGTACAGTGGAACATAGAACTAGACCTGGATATTTAGATCCAAGTCAGTGAATGTATTATAATTCGAATCCGCTCCGAGTACATCGGAATACGCGCAAATGCGGAAATCACCGAACTCACGGTACAGTGGAACAGAGAACTAGACCTGGATATTTAGATCCAAGTCAATGAATGTATTATGATTCGAATCCGAGTACATCGGATGGCGAAGCGGAGACTCAGAGGTACAGTCGGATAAAGGGGGGGATACGCGCAAATGCGGAAATCACCGAACTCAAGCTACAGTGGAACATAGAACTAGACCTGTATATTTAGATCCAAGTCAATTATTGCAATATGATTCGAATCCGCTCCGAGTACATCGGGATAAGCGCAAATGCGGGAATCACCGAACTCAAGCTACAGTGGAACATAGAACTAGACTTGAATATTTAGATCCAAGTCAATGAATGTATTATGATTCGAATCAACAACATACGGCTAGATAGCGGTTGTAAATCCTCTTCATGTACCCATGAATTCATTGATTTGGGGTACCCAAGCCACTTTACAAGGTACTCTGTACCCCTTTGGTCTTGCGTTTGCGTATAATTTTTTCAATTTTATACGAATCACCCACTACTTTAACGTTCTGCAGCTCTTGCTTATAAAATCTGCCCAATATAGTTTCCATATTTGCATCTTCAAGCTCGTTAACTGGAGGATTGAATGGTAGTTGTTTACTTATCGTAAACATTTCACGCGACCACAACTGGTTAAATCCACGCTCAAAAGAAAGTCGTTCAATTGAAACACATACAATATCGCCTATTTGAAATTTATATCGAACATGCACTTCTTGCGCTGGAAATAACTTTCCCGAATTTCATCCTCATTATCAACCTTTGAAGGTGTGAAACCATAACTGTTTTCAGTATTATTATAACTTTCTACAAGTGACTGCAGATTATCAATATATCTGTGGGAATTGTTTGCTGTTAAATATTTATATATTTTGGATTTCAAAGTACGTATAAACCGCTCAGCAATACTTGCTTTTGTTTCCTTATTTTTAGCAGTATAAACATTTATACCATTTTCCTTGCAAAAATCATATAACAGGTTACTTACAAACTCTTTACCATTATCTGTTTGAAAATTTTGAGGTTTAACTTCCTCAAAGACTGAATTTAATGCATTTACAGCTGTCTTATTTTTAACAGGTTTAACCCAAGCATATTTGAAAAAACAGTCAATAACAACAAGTAAATATTTTATACCATCATTATATGATGACAAGTTACTCATATCAGCTAAATCTGCCAGAAATAAATCATTTAAACCTTTAACAACAGTACGTCTATGCTTGAATCTTAATCTTCTAGGTTTATGTAAAGTATATGTTTCCTGACCACGTAACCAATCTTGTACTTCCCTAAGTTTTATGTTATAGCCTCGTTGTTTAGCTTCTCTATAAAGTTTAGGAGCAGTTGAAAAACCTGCAATGCTTGTAGGATCGTAGTATATATCTTTAAGTTTAGAATCCATTGTTAGTCCTATTCACACACACTTGTTTTTAAGACTTTTATTAGACATCAATATCAATATTCATTAAGTCATCATCATCATTACTATTAGACAAATCCTGTAACAATTCAATAAAATCTACATCGCTAACACTATACGTTTTGCAATGTCCATAAGCATAGGAACTGATTCCATCGTCTATTATATATTGTTTATCGTCATATGCAGATAAGCTCGTCTTATTAAGTGTCACTGTATTTAACACATGTTTATCACTGCGAATCATATGCATTTTGTTCTTCATGTTACTACCACTGAATAAAATATTATAATAGTCCAGATGTCGCATTTGGTTCTTTACAACTGTCTTTTTGATACCCTCTGCCCGTTTCTTTTCAACTCCACCACACTTTATACTATACATTTTTGATCTGAGTCCTACAAATTCTTTGATGGGTTTACCAGCAGTCTCATATTTCATTTTGTCAAGCACTTTCTTATTCGCTGATGAGAATAGGGGGTGATCAGCAAGGTAATCGCTGGTATCGAAGAAAGATGAATTTGCTGCCATGTCGTCGTAAATGTCTTTAGTTTCAACCGCATAACATAAAGAATCGGTATCCGTAAATAGTAGTTTACATTTATCACCATACAATAATTTCATATAATTGTAATGGAAATTATACATAAGGAACTTCGTCAGTTCCAAAACTGTAAACCCAACATAAATGGGTTTACACAGTTTGACAGTTTTACGGTGCATTTTAACTGCAACCAGATCTTCGTTGAAGATTGAAGACAAGGAGTAACGGGGGTTCGCCACCAACTTTTCAAATTTCTGTTCGTTGGTTATAAGTTTAATATCTACATAAACTCGCACGTTCTCCACGGGTTTCCCAAATACAGCGTTATTTAGTAGTTTATATAGATCTTTTTCAAAGTCACTATTTGCCTTCTTTCTCATCTCGGTATTAAACATTATATAAGGTTCCATCCATTTAGATTATTTGAAGGATATAGCACGATGGACCTTGTGAAGTTCTAAACCGAGGGAAAGATATTGTTGTAGGTTGCGGATATGCACTTTATAATATTGTTTATCGTTTAAGTTGGGAACTAGTTTTTCAACTGGTGCAGAACGATCTTGTTTGATCGAGGTGCAATATGCGGACAACATGGTATCGCTTATCTTTAAACATTCATTCTGGAGCTAGAGGGTAAACATTGTGACTATTATGGAGGTGATATGGATAGCGCAAATCGACTTCCAAAATATATCCAGTATCACCATTTGGGTTGATCGAATACCAATCGGTTAAACCGATTTGAGTTTGGGAAAGCCACTTGAACTTATTACGGGGGAGTTTTTGTACCATCGATCACCCATATAAATTGTTTGCGTCGAGGTACATTATATAGTTGATGAGTTCTGAAGCGTTGTAACCATCAACGTATGGGTTGTTTGATTTCGCATATCGGTGGGATATTACAGATACGCTAACTCGAATTCCATCTTCGAAGAATGCGTACATATCCGGATCGGAGATGAGATCAAGCTTGACGCCTGTCTTCATAAGACAAGCGTCCCATGCGAAGCTGGGGAGGGTGATGTAGTGAGCCGGATCTAGTCGGAATTTTTCGAGACAAAATACTCTGAAATTCTTGAACACGTCACGGAGCAGTATAATATCGGTTTTGAGGTAAAGATCGTGGTATTGATCAAGGGTCTGAACATTCACTTCTCGCCAAACTGTTTGTGCTTGTTGATAATCTTGATCGCTGATATTGCTTTCATTGAGACTACAGTAAAAGTCTTTTTGGGGAGGAAGACTTGTTTCGTTGAAGCTATCGATGGAGTGCATATATTCGTAAGGGTAAACACCCTTACGCAGCATTAAATCGAATTTCTCTCCGAAAACACGCTTCATTGCTTGGAATTGATTCACTCTAGTCTTTTTTAATTTGTCGATCAGCATGAGATGATGGGAGGAATTGTATGGTTTCTATGAATCGAATTTTCCATCCAACTTCATCTTCAGCTGTATCATCGTTACCGAGGATGAAATCTATCTATACCATCGACATTTTCATCCCAGCAAGTGTCGTCGTCATCTTTTTCGTCATTGAACTGTTTCTTTGCTTTGCGTTTGATGGAGAATGTCATATAATCCTCCATACCTTTCGCGATGCATTCAATTTCTAATCCCTTTTGCTTGCATATTATACCTAGTTCTTGCATTATGAGGTGCCCGTCGTATCGACGTAAATTATGAAATAATACAGTTACGTCGCGATTGAGTCTATACCCAATATTGCATTGTACGTGAGCAGCGCCTCGATATGGACCACAAACATGACAGTGGTCCCTAGCTTTATCGTCAGGATCCATGGAATTATTACATATATAACATTCTAAAGTATTATTGAATTCACATTGTTCATCATTTGTTAGATTGAGAGGTTTAGCTGGAAACTTTTGAAATTGTTCCGATAATTCAATTACATTATTAAGGAAATGTGTAACGGTATCGTCTCCACGATATATATGAAGTTCGCCAATTTAGACTTTATCGTTGCAACAACCGAAACAGTCAATAAGCCCATAACCACATGGGGTATGATGTTGGTACGGGTTTGTATATGAAGTAGATGTTGATGGTTCACAAGTGACGATCTTTTCGAGAATACACTCGAAATCAGCATATATGACGTATGGGGATCGTTGCATCGTGAAGCGTTGAATTGGATGGTGGCGTTTCGATTCGGGACGGTGGATCATGTCGACATCGCTGCAGATGTTCGTCTGGTTTAGCTTTAGTGTAGCATGGAACGATACATTTATCACAAAAATATATCTTATGTTGATGTCGACGCTGGTTATGTAGCAACGAATCCAAATTGCGAACCAGACAGTAATGTTCTTTGTACAGCAGAAGATGGATGTATGGTTGGTATTTGGACTTAGATATATACGGTGGGTAAATTACACCATCATCCAGTCCATATACATTAATAGCAATGTTATTTTGACGCTCGAATCGGGGAATATCTTTAAGTTTGACCGGATATTAGATACCGTTCATATTAAGTTCATCTGTATATGATTCATAACTTGATACCCTCTCAGCATGTTGATTGTAACGGAGAGGATGCAGCGCTGCCAGAACGCTCCAGAGGAAACATTTATTGTCACTGTTTTGAGTATTGAGGACCGCATGTTTATTGCGGATCGACGCTGGGAGTTTGATATAGGAAGCCGCGTGCAGTGGTCGATATTTGCTGATGTGTACATCAGCATGTTGGACTTCTTGAAGGACCCATCCGGATCCTAAGCGTTGGAAATCGTCTAATTTCTTCGTTAAATCGTTGAAAAATTCGATCAACTCGACATCTATGTTGTTGCCGCGGAGGATTGCTCGGGACTTGGTGTTGAAGTGTGCAGTAATCTGTGTACTCTCGAGTTTGAGCAGCACACATTTGACGGAGATCCAGAGCTTGATACCACGGTTGAGCTGACTTTCGATCAATGGCTCCAACATCTGGCGCGATTGCGTCAGGAAAACGGATAAATCGCTGATGTGGTGCTTGGGTACCAGATAGGTCCCTTTTATCGCCTTGATCCATTGTCGTAGCGTGAAGGAATCACATTGCTCAACAATTGATGATTGTTGATGTTGATCGTCAACAATCTCCTGCGCCGTCTGGCATAATTGATCGAGATGGTCAGCTTCGGTCGACGGTTGTGGTTCCATGTTCGTTGAAGTGGAGGTTTGCGCTTCCACAATGATTGCGTTGGTATTATTTTGACGCACTTTACAATGTTTCTTTTTGTGTCTAATAAGTGCGTCGTGTCGTGAAAACACTTTACCACACTGCTCACACCAATTTAGTTGCATAGTGTGAATTGCGCGAATGTGACGTATAAGATGATCACGTCTAGTAAAACTCTTGATACATTTATTACATTGAAGTGCAATTCTTTTTAAGAGATTCTAAAATAGTTCTTAAAAAGGGTTTTGAGTGAACATTATGTTTGGTTAAAATACAGCAAATGGTTCAAAAACATTGAAATGGAAACATCACAGTATAAAACCCAGCGGTGCTAACTTTTGCAACCTTTCAATCATTAGTTAAAAAGTTATTAATGTATAAATTATTAGCTATATAACTTAGCTTTATTAAAAATAAAATGAGCGTGCTGGAAAACATATAGATATGAATTTTTATTACTTTAAGTCTGTTATTTAAGTATTAGCTATGTAACTATATTTAAGTAGCAAAAATGAAATCATCGTATCACAAAACCTATAAGTATAAGTTTTTTACTACTTTATGACTATTAGTTGAAAAGTTATTGAATTATTAGCTATGTAATTATAACTTATTAGCTATGTAACTTAACTTTAATTAAATAGTAGAAATGAAATGAGAATATAAGAAAACCTATAAGTATAAATTTTTACTACTATTATGGTTATTATGTAACAAGTTATTAACTTATAAATTATTAGCAAGAAAAATTATAATATGAAAGCACTTGTCCGGAAACCTACAATAATGAAGCTTGGTAAGTTTTCGACATATTTATAAAAATTTATTTTGTTACAGTCCCTTTTAACCTAAAACTTTCTATGTAAATTAAACATGTGATGTGTCTATGTCTAAGTGGAATAGAAAAAGCGACGCCACATCATAATTTATACTCCCATTAATTTACATCAGTTGAGTTTGAGTTATCACTAAATCACAAAAAGGAAAAATCCGTTTCTTTTGGTTTTTCTGCGATCGCTTAGGTGCAATAATAGGATTGTCTGATCATTACCTTCTGCGTCATTCTAGACCCACCAAAACCAAGCAGAGTTGGTTCCTTAATAAGTTGTTCACTGTCATTGCAATGATGGAAAATGCTATGATGGTAACTTCAAGTTTTGGACGTAATACACGTAGGGTCTTCTTCAGAAAATTCAACACCCCGGTCGGAGTTCGTGGATTCCGTAATACTCTAGAGGAAAATGTTGTTCTAAAATATTAAAGAACCAGGTAGTAGAAACAGGTTTTGTTGTATCGTCAGAAGAAGAACTCAAGTAAGAATTTTATAAAGAAATTGGACAGGTGGGTATCAATACTGTATTAGTAGTTAGATAAGTGGTTTATTTTCGTTACTGTACTGAAATATTTTATTATATTGAGTTGTGGTTTTTGAAATCGTCACAGAGTTGTACAAATATACTCTAATATCTCCCAGTCTATGATATTATGATTTTATGGTATAACTATATGAAATATAAATATGAAATATTGTAGTATGAAACTTAAATTACATTATGAAATCTAAATTATATTAAATATATATTACTTATAGCACCGCAGATGTCGAGTGGAAGAAATGATCAACGTGGGGAAAAGAATCGAGTTAATATCTAATTATTAAATTTTCCTGTATCATGTTAATGTAAATAATGTAAATAATTGAAAGAAAATGTATACAATTGACAAAAAATGTAAATAAATGTGTACAATATTGTTAAATACTGTAAATATATAAACGCCATAAAATAATGTGTCAAAATCCTATACAATCGTTCGAAGTGTAAAAATGTAAGTTGTTGAACAATGTGTGTATTGTATGGTTTGTATATATGGTGTGTGTCGTGTTAAACCTGTTATATTATTATTACTCATTTGTGTTATTACCCAACAGCCAACACACCACACTATGCTTTGACCAACAGCACATGGGTCTGTATACATAAAATGATTAAAATAATAGACCTCCCCATAATGCTATTCATCGTTATGATGTCATGGTTCGAAATTAGCTTTTGGAACCCGTACATACCACAATATATAAACGATTATTGAAGGAATCATGTTTAAACACAGAAAATAGAAATCGATTTTAATTGTTCCAATCATGTTTTACCATACATAAAACATTTGATTTTAGTTGTTCCAGTCATATGTACCACACATAAAACGCTTTTTAGTTTTTATTAATGTGACAGCATAGTTTCATTGTCTTTTCGTGGTGTGACTTGATGTGGTTGTAGAACCTTTCTAGATAAATACATATGTGTGACCAAAGCTGTCTGTGTCGGCTTGTTTGACTTTATATTGGATTAATGACGAACAACATACCAAGGGAGTTTGGTTTTGCATCATTACTGGCTTGTAGTTGGTTTCAATCAGCTATTAAATAAACCTTCCTCTGCATAGCCATTCGGATTTCATCATCAAGATATGACTCATATTCAGGTTTACTGGAGCAACTTACAACCTAAAATCCAAGTATATAATTATTACCATGGTATTTATACATATGTTCGATAGAGTCAGATGTTATAGTAATCCACATACGCGCATCATATAGAGAACGTACTCAGTAATAGAGATGTGACACATCGTATAAATAAATGGTATAGCTTAAAACAGATAAAAGCTAAAATGTTTTTGTTTGGTATACAAATATACAAAGATATATTCATATATTAATTTAACTTTTAAGCTGTTGCAGAAGAATCAAACTCTCCACCACATGTACATGTGGGGGCGTATATATGCACCCCGTTCACCGCCACATATGTGGGGGGTAAAACCGGCATTTTCTATCTACTGTTTTATTTTCACACAATTCCGAATTAAACAAACTGTTGTCTTCCTGATTAATAATTAATATTCAGCTAAGCTTCAGTTAATTAATGTGTTTACTATGAGTGTTGTGGTGATGCTATTCGTTTGACAATCATGTGCATCTTTGTTCGAAAAATTGGTTTTTTTGCTTCTCATAACTCATTAGCGGGTGGATGCATTTTGATATTTTATGCTCATTGTTTCTTGGGTCCTGCTGTGCCCTTCAATTGGAACCGAACTTATATATCTTCCAAAAAATTTTCTCATCTTTTTGTTATGTTTTATATTAAATTTTTAATTCATCAAATTTCATTATTAATAACGTGTTTTCTGGGTTTGGAAATTTGGATTACATAATTTTAATTATATTTTTATTTGTTCTTCATTTGCAGTAAATTCAAGGTTAGTTGTGATATCGACATCCTGTCGTTTCTGTCTAAGCCTTGCGTCAGCATTGATAACCATATAAAATATTGATGACAGCGCAAATAACGTGAACTTTGTAATGAGGTCCTTCTTTACCTTCTGTATACTCGTTGCGGCTACGCCCCTCTTCCGAAATAAGGTGCTACGTTACACAATTATCTGTATTCCATGTCATTAATTTTTTGTTGGCTTATAAAGCAAACATTTTAGGTATGGCGAAGGTTGCGAAGTGTCCTATAACCCAAAAATAGTTATTACTACCGTCAGAAAAATAGGCGGAGTGATAAAACAACCTATGTAAATGAAGACTTCCATTGAATCATGCTTGTATTAAAATATTGTAGAATATATATAGTATATACTATTTAAAAAAAGAAACGAAGTCGGGGCGGGTTGGGTTGACACGATTTTCGGGCCGGGTCGGGCTGGGAAAGTCGACCCGAAGTCCATCTTTAATCCATACAGTCAGTGACGTTTTCAAAGGAATGGCAACGTCATTTCTAAATCAAGGTAACGGGGAGTTTCTGGCACTTTAAATGAACCATCGTCATACTTTTAAGGCAGTAAACATTTCTTTAAAACTTTTTTTAACTTGAGCTATGCCTTGTATCAAAAACTTGAGATGATGTTGGATTATAGTTTGATTTACTAATGAACGAAATAGACAAGTGTGGACATTTTAAACGAAAAGCTTTGTAAATTTAGGGTTCTTTGGTAGTAAAATAAGCTCTTTTATATCAATATCCATCTGAGCACATAGAAAACGCCCACAGACTCTTAACAGACCATCGAAATCAAGAAATGACCCCAACTGATGGATTAAATCTCTATTTTCTTTGCTGGTCAATAGCAGTTTTCCGCACTGTCAATATCCATGGCTTCTCTGCTTTGATGAATTCACAGTAGTCAAATTTTGCAATAGTTAGTTTGTTGCTTTTTCACGGCAGACGTTGATGAACTTGAAGACGTATGCAGTTACCTAAAGTAACTTATTCAGCGTTGAATGTCTATTAATGTCCACTTCCATATTAATTCCAACACAGTGTTTCATGGCGATCAATGAATCTAAAACTGACTGATTAACAATTGACTCCGCATTCGCTGCCGGCACTTCTGTTGTATCACGAATTTCTGCCCACATAGACTGTAGCAGCTGAAGAAAACGTGGGGCATGCCACCACGAGAAGATGCCATGTCGGAGCCTCGTGATAGAACATCTGCTAAATTGCAATCACTTGGACGCATCGAAATTCTACACCTTCATGATGCTTTATTTTCTGAAATCAGATCGTGACGAACACCGGTAAGACTTTTTGTGGTGATCCACTGTAACACGCATTTAGAATCTGTCCAAATGACCACTTTAGCCAGTGGAATTCTGTATTGTTGTTTGACAACTGTGGATGTCCGAACACCAATTAGAAGCGTCAGTAGCTCCAGTTAAGGAAGTGACATCCCTCTATCGGCGACAGTTGGCATCACTGGAACAACGAAGTTCGTTGGCAACGTCATCGGATTTGGAGCAGATGAATCACTTTATCGTTACCTTAGAAATTTCGGAAAAGTCTTTCCGAATTTCCCGTAACCGTTGCAGTAAGTCAGCAGACAATTACTTCGAATTTGTGTTAATTTTTCAGGTAATCTGAAACACTAACTTACACAGTATAGTTAACGTGTAAGACCCATGGGTCTTACCACTTTATATGAAAACACCAATGAAATCTTCAGTGGCATATAACAATAACTGAAAATAACAAGTAGTAACGGTATGATGAGGCTGTACGAGCGATAAATAAAACTTCGATCATAATTCGGAACGTCTGAGCTTATATAGCGATTATTTGCCGATATGCAAAACGAGACCTACGCGTAATCAATAAAGTGCCGCTTTAACGCTTCAAACAAACACCGCATCAACGAAACGCCGGCGCTGACGAAGTGTGCAAATCAGCGCTTGCCCCGACAATATCAACTATCAATGTTGTGACGAATGACATACCGGCGAATGCACGATTCTTCAGGCGCTGGAATGTTTGTGAAGCGCTTCGCAGAACAAATGGTACCGGCGGTAAAGGGACGTGCCAAATGGTATCGTCATAGCCGTCTTTTCGATGACTTCCGGTGCAATCAGAATCTTATGAAACACTTTGACGCAATCGAGCTAACTGAAAAATTCGACATTCAGATAATTCGTCGGTGATTTCGATGAGGTCCAGATAATCATGGTGGGTTAAGTTTCGGCGTATTCATCTTTTGTTGCTTGAAGTTTGTCGCAGAACAGTCTTCAAAATCTTGCAAAGCACGGCGGATCACGTTTGACGATACGATGCTGACTCGGATGCGTGACGGTAGCGTTCAGTAATGGTTCCTCGAACACGGACTTGAATCGCACCAACAGCTCGGAGTTGAAGAATATCTTGTCACTGTTTTTACGGCAGTGCGCGGCATACATCGCATCTATAAAGTTGGCCATAGTTGAAGTGGAAAAGGTTGTTAGACGAATCCGCTTGTCGAATAGTGCTGTTTGAGTTGATAGACAGTCTGGGTGCAATTAAAGATATCATGGCGGAATATCGATTGGACTACGTCGGCAATGATGAATCGCCGTCGAGACCATTTTAACGCCGTTGAGCAGGAATTGCAATGTTCTCCAACCGTACGTTTTGACCGGTGTGGTGTTAGAAGCTGTTAGGCTCTTGCAGCCGAATGACGCGTAGGCAGGGCGAAAGAGAGACAACAAACTTTTGAAACTGCCCGTGTCGACAAGTGTTTTGCCTATCGGGTTTACTGCTACACTAATCGAGTTTGCTCCGTCAGATGCAGCGCTGCCAAGGAAGTTCTGTCGCTTTCCGAATCGTTGCGAATGTTCCCGCGCCATTGTTGACGGAATCGAATCGAGTCGTTGCCAAAAAGCAAGTGGTAATGGCAAATTGAACCGTTGTGGCTTCGTTTCGCATGGATGTATGGTTTGGCCCATTAAGCGAAGTTTGTCAAGACGCTTTTCGAATTTTTCGAATCGATTGTCCTTCCTTTAACCACATTACAACTGGCGTCGTTCTTCGATTGATCCAGCATGGGATCGGCGGTGTCGGTCAGTTTATCGATTGGCAAATCGGACAGCGAATCGTATACCATCCATATGGTTTCCGAGAGCATCTCCAGCAGTCGGAGTCGCACCAAACTATCGTTGTTAGGTGCCGGTTGTTGCAAGTGACGTTGCATATGGTTTGCGTTCGCCAAGGTATTGTTCGACCAGAAGTTGTCGCAGATTGCGTTCAGCGTTTGCTTGAGGAAATCAGTGATGTTATGCTTGATTGGGTCATACGTTTCATGTACTTTGACACCGCTTTCGCGAATGACGTGAATCGGCAGCGCACGATGGAGGCTGTTGAGTTTGAGTGATTCCGAAGCGTCGCCCTACGTTTGCTCGATTTGTTCCAGCCAGACTGCCCCATCTTTCTGGAAGAAGTCTAGTAGTTTGATCAAATTGACATCCAACGCAGGCAATTTCTTTCTTGTTATCAGCTGCTGTTTGTTAGCGGGCAATTGTGCGATAGCGCTGACAGCATTCAAATTTTCAACTTCGAGCAACGCGACAACGTCGGACTTCTTGCCCGGCAGCTCGAAAAGTAGAGTATCGCAGTTGAGACGCTGTAGTATCTCGGCCATCTCAGCTTTACATAGTTTGTGCCAATCGGTGAGCGGCCCAGGGTTTCATTCAACGTCTGGATATGAGCAGTAATAAGCGCAACGACGTCGTAGCTTGACAACGAGTCGAAAACGCCGACTGATGCTTAACTTGACGGAACTTTTTGACGTATCAAGATCCGGCGATTCCAGCATCGTTGCCATTTCCAATCGGAAAACGACTAACTCCGTTCGATAGTGTCTGATCAATTTCGCTTCACTGTTGCTGATAACCGAAGAATCCAGATAACTACGAGAAACAAGATCGTCAAAAACCACCCTTGATTTCTCGTGCAAATGACGTCCGTCATTATGCTCTAATTGCACGCCAGTTCAGTAATTGTTAACTCCCGTGGACCAAGAACACGTGTTTATTTGTCCGCGCCGGGCGCTCTAGTTCTGGAAACAGAGCTGCGAGTTAATCAAAACATTGCTTTAATCCGTTGTGTTGAAAATGAGCTGAGTGTAAGCAGGCGCCCGTGCCGTACAATCCTGTTGTCATTTTTTCGCTCCGGGGGAAAAAGCAGATGGTTGCTTTGCGAATTGTTTGTGCGTAGACACCGTTGTTTGGAACCGATTGATTTGAACCATGAATTGTTACTGCGTTGACACCTATTATGGTAGCGATCGACTTGGCACGCGAATTGTTTGCGCGTTGACACCGTTGTTTGGCTCCATGTGACTTGGGGTGTCGTCGTTGTTGTTCCGGAATCGGTGTTAGCATTGCGATGCATCGACCGATGTACCACCATGGCGGGGATACTGATAAATAAGTCGTTGATAAATACAGTATAGTATAGTAGAATTCTGATATAGTAGATTAACTAATGCGCCGGACCTTCTATGTCAGGAACCACTGTGTCTGGTCGACATGTCGTTGAATCTTGTTTATTCGATCGGCGTTGCCGTTGAGTTGTTCAATGTCGTTCATCCACCGATCGTTGGGTTTGCTTCCATCGCTTTGTTTGCTTCGAGAAGCGAACCATCACATCGGGCACACAAATGTAATACCCATCGATCTGACTTCGTTGCGTAACGAAAAACACTAATGAAATCTTTATTAACAAATAACAATAAACGGAAATAACGAGCAGTAACAGCATGACGAGGCTAAACGAGAGATAAATCAAACTGCAATACTAATACGGAAAAGTTTGAGCTTATATATCGAATGTTCGCCGATATTGAAATCGAGGCCTACGCGTTATCAAAGAAGTGTCGCTTCAACACTTAAAAGAAACACCGCATCAACGAAAAGAAAAGATGACGCTGACGAAATATGTAAATCAGCGTCGTTCTGTTACAAATGGAGTAAAGAGCACGCATTGGTCATGGATCATTGATGCTGAATGAAGTGCCTTTTAGTTTTCATAATTTCGAGCGGGTCACGCCCTGAACAGTTCATTGTATCGACGTGCCATTTAGGGTCTTTTCTTTTAGCCGCCAGCCAGAATTTGGTCAACTTTGAAGATACAGAGCTGACTTTGGTATCAATGGATTCAGCTCGATGAGGCGGTTCAGAAAATCCTCATGTTACCCATATCCCTGAATTTTTTTCGATTTTTTGAGGTCCAATGGTCTCGCCCTTGGTAACCCAAACATTTTTTCTTCAGAATATGGTCAGTCACCCGTTCCACTCGGCTTGATGAGAGAAATCTACTGATGTGTAGTATATCGAAATCTACACCACCGTTGGAAAGTTATGAGGGCCCAAGTAACCCTGAGGGGCTACATTTTAACGTTGAAAAAAGAACAGCTTGGAGCGGGGGGTTCGGGGGGCGGCAGCCCCGCTACTTAGGCTTAGGCTTAGTGTATGTCTCATATAATGACCTTAGCTTAGGCTAAGACTAAGGCTTAGTATATCGAGAACAGCATGGCTTGCATTTTATTTCCGCCCTTAAGGGTTACTTGGGCCCTCATAACTTTCTAACGGTGGCGTGGATTTCAATAAAATACATGCTGGTAGATTTCAGGTTTCTCTCATCAAACCGAGTCCAGTGGTACCCAACATGACCATATTCCGAGGAAAAAATTTTTGGGTTCCCAAGGGGGGCATTGGGACTTCAAAAAATCGAAAAAACATTTCACGGATGTGGGTAAAATGAGTATTTTTCGAACTGCCTCATCGAGCTGAATCGATTGATACCAAAATCATCTCGGTATCTTCAAAACTGACAAAATTTGGGCTTGGGGGCTAAAAGAAGACCCGCCATTTATTCCGAGCACTTTGCTTGCGGTACTATTTCCGCGATCCGACTCCATATGATTCCGCAGCCCTGGACAGTTATAGTATCATTCGCAAATATTCGAGGTAATTTCAGCAAACACCTCTGTTTGGCATCATCGTACAGATGGACTGCTCCTTTAACAGAATTACGACCGACTACTACAATATCCACGTACAAGCTTTGAACAATGTTTCGAGCTGCTGAGAAATTCCCGCATTGTTGGCTCAAATAATGCTTCATTGTGGCAGCCAAAAAAACCGACTAGAATTATGCCGAACTGTACTCTGCAAAAATGGAGCACTATTAAGTTCGCAGGTGACACAGGAATCGTTAAGCCCGAGCAATCGTGCCATATCTCGCTCCGATTTTGGAAGGCCAACTTAGAGAAACGCTTTGTCGACATTAGAAGCAATGGCTATTTTACATAGCCTGAATCTTATTAGCTTGCCACATATATCTTCTAAAATTACTGGGGCCTGTAGCAAAAAGTTTTTTAGGCCGAGTGCGTGTTGACTCATTTTCGCTGAAGCGTCGTAAACTACTCGAAGTTTTGTTGTTGCTTATTTTTTTCGGGTAACAAAGAAATGTGGAATGTAATGTGTAACAGCCCGACTAATTTACAGGGATTTCAACAAGATCTTCAAATAAGGAAAATTAAGGTCAAATCGGAAAAAGGGGTGCGATGGGCGATCGGATACCGGTGGAGCGTGACTTGGATAATATATTGTGTACTATTCATTGCCGTTGTTATAAAATAAAAGATGTACCATTCTTGTAACCTGTTGTGTTGCCACGCTCCACCCGCCCGAGGTGCACGGGGTGATTTTGGCACCACATTGGAATAATAGGACTCCCAACTTGAGGTATCCGGTCGACCCCTAGATGATGATTTAACGGTTTGGGGTGTGCGTGGTGGTTGGGGGTTTTTTGGGTTTTGTTGGGGTCTCGCTGGTGTTTTTTTGGGGTGTAAAAAATCAGAACAATAGAAATAGGGACAAAATCCAGCATAACGTCATTTTACGAGAGGGTGTTAAAAGTCAAAATTTTTCTATCTTGCGGGCAATCAAGGCCCAGCGGGCCTAACTAACTGGCATAAGGGACCTATAAGGTTTGTAAATTGCGGGTTCGGGTCAATTTACCCCTCACCAATAAGTCTTCAGGAACCCCCAACTAAGCGTTTTACCGCCCAAATTTCAAGGACCCAAACCTCAACCAAACTAACCAAAACTCCCCAATTTCTCGGTCTCTACACCTCCACAGGGTCTTACCCTACCTATCTAGTCGAAAACCGGGGCCACCTAACTTAACCGGCCCGCTCAGGACCCAAATAACCCGTTGGGACCACCAAAATTTCCTGCTTTTACCTCACAAAACGGCCTCTAACAGGCCACCTATGGGATATATATTAAATCTGATATTTCTATCAGTAGGCGACCAGCCAGGGCGTGAACCTGGTCCCGCCCCCGGCCGCCTACTGTTTTCCGTTGATCCGCTATCATAAAAAACACATTCTAACCCTGTTACAAATTCAGCGCTCTGAGCGCTCGTATATTTGTCCTTTTAAAATCTGTCGCGCCTACCAGCGCGAGGTTCAGCTTTGCTGGCAGGCTTCGGCCACTGTCCAGTTAACATCATCGTCGTTAATGTTGTTATTGCCATTTCTATGTTGATTTATGGGCTGCCCATAGCTGGCTGTACGACTTGTGAGGGTTAAAGCTTGGCTGTTGTGTGTGGTCGCCACATATATATATATATTTGTTAGCCGCCTGCATATAGCTTGTAGACCACTCGTTGTTTTACGCTTGTAGTTTGCTAAAGTTGAAATATTGATTTCTTTCCATTTTAGGGGACAGCGAAGACACACGAGAAGGGGGGTAGAGACACTAGTATAAAAGGAAACGGCCCGGCACAGTGTTGGGACCAGTCGAGACAAGAGTCGTCAGAGTTGGCGGCTCTATTTTGCTGTTTAATTTGGCGGTTGTCGCCTTTTTGTTTTCCAGCTTTTGGCTTTTCGTTTTCGTTTCTACTTTTCTTGTCAGGGGCGTCTCCTACTGTGTAGAAACAGGACGGAGGCTCCCATGGTGATTTTTCTGGCTTCAAAAATTGATTAGGAGGGGTCGCTCTTGCTGGTGCTGGTTCGTGCGAAGGACGTTCGGCGCACCCGCAAGTGCGATCCCGACGCTGTCGATAAGGTGCACGCTAGAATGGTTCACAAAATTTTAAAAAATCTCGACTGGTTCCCCGCTCGCCGGGTCGCCATCTTTATTTCAGACCCGGGGGCGAACAAATTTATAACTTTAGTGATGTGAAAGGGGGCGCGAAATAAGGAATACACATGGGGAAGGGGGAAGGACACAGGGACATGGGAGGGGTAAGGAAATTGAAGAAAGAAAAACCTAGTAGCGTGTTGACCTGGAGGCAGCCGCTCAGATAGATGTTGCACTTGAGCGAGAATGAACAGAAAATCTATGCTGGGCTACCCCGTCAAAACTTCGAGCATCTAATCCCTGAGTGTTTCTTTTGGACGGCCCACTGTTAAGTCGCTTAAAAACACAGCCTTCCAGGCCGTTTTAGACACGGTAGAAGACTGCAATGATTTTCATCAAACAGTTTAAGATCCCGCCACAAATTGGCACGATAAAACAAGTCTAATTTTTCCAATGACTACTCCAGGTCACACGACTTAAAGACCCCGCAATGGGGAAGAAGAGAGAGCGGTCCGCTCGGAACGGACGCAGTCATTTGCACGCGTGGAGCATTCAAGAGAAATTAAGGACGGAACCCCTAACGCTAGCCCCAGAAATTTGAGCTGCTACTCTGAGCTTCGTGTCGCTCCGACGAAAATGTCAGTTAACTAACCCCAAAATTCAACACGGGTCTCAGGCCGTTTAGACACGGTAGAGCACTCCGTCACGTATTTTTACAATAGAACAACCATCGATGGGTCGATGCGGCTGCTCCACAGGGAGCGACGTATCAGGACCGTTCGTGCGCTGTCTTCCCCACTTCTCACGTTTTTCCAAATCTGCTATTCTAACTATACAGGGGTATCCGAAGTGTTTTTAAGCTTAAATCACAACTAGTTTCCTTTGGCACTCAAACTGAGAAATTCGTTGAGGGTGCGGCAGCATGCGCCCTATCCATGTTTGCAAATGACTGTGGGCCTCCAGTCAAATCAAAGGCGCTCGGAGAAGAGCATAAACAAAGCAGGAAAAGAGACGGAGTTAGCTGCCGCGTATAGACGAGTCAAATATCGAAGCAATCCTTGTGCGCGCACCCTTTAGTCGAGCGACGGCCCTGAGAAAACTACAAGGTGATTTGTTTCCCCTAACTTTCTGTGAAGGAAAACGTATAGGCGCGGACCCATAACCCGTTTAGACACGGTGGGTTGCAGTACAGCGCTCTGTTTACATGTCAAAATCATCAATTCAAGGAATCGTTACAAGCCAGACAAAATTCGGGAGACGCGGCAGCGCATCCCTCTTTTGATAACGACCCGCATTTTAAGCTGACCCTGGCGCACGCAGAGTTTGATGACAAAATTTCATTCCAAGCAAACAGCAGCTGACGTCCGGCCTCAAAATAGCGAACGGCACCTAGGTGGAGTACAGAGTGAAACGGAGACATGACAAGAGGAAGTCCGATAGTTCAGAACGTTTTCACGGGTGAAGCCAACAAACGGTCGGCAAGAGAAATTCATTTCGGCGTCCTGTCAGGCGGGTAGGGCAGCCCACAGGGTGAAAAACGTAGGCGCAAGCTGAGCCGATTTTTGCGCGGGGATTAATCAGGATTCACATCACCCATTCGGTACCTGAGGATATTACGGGGTGCCCTGCGCGGTACCCACATACTTTGTTGTACATAAATTATGTTGGTCATCGGAATGTCATAACTTGTACTTTATCTAAATAAAGTGTTAGGGCGTGAAACTTATCTTAGGCGATATATGGTTAGTGTAGTGATTAACCTAGCATCTTAAATGATAAAAAAAATCCGAAGTGAACCTAAGACCAAATTTTTAAAACTTGGGTTTAGTCCCGAAATTCACAGTTAGGCTTGTTAAATAGGCGGTGCACGGTTTTACTCAAATTTTATTCGCGCTAGATAAGAACCCTGGGGATTGAGCCCCAGGTGTTCCCTCAAGCTACCGGTTCGGCAAGGAACCTCCAGTGGAATCAACCAAATTCATCGTTTAAACTAGGTTCCCGCGTACCCGACTATAATGAGGAACCGCGCCTCCATTTAGGACCTTGAATAAAATCGAGGGAAAGGCGAGTCAGCCTTATTACCTGTGAGCAGGCTTAGGGGTTGACTCTCCCTCAGGGGGACCTCCGTACCACTAGATACGTGGGCCAAAATAGGGGCCAGGCCGAACACCCTGGTTAACCCGCCGGCAGCCTACTAAGCTAAGCGGTTCCCTTAGGTCATCGCATAGATCACCAGGGAGTCGTGGAAGCCGGGGTTGTCCGGGCACCACACCAAGAAAAATGGTGGTGCAGCTGGGATCCCTTAGGGCCAGAACTGGTCCTAGTACAATGTACCATATTTTTCTTTGAAAATTCTGTTGCATCCACAGTATCAACAATACCCTTTTTGAGATGTTGTTGAATAGTTTTGTCATACACAACAGGAACACTTTGATGGCTCTCAAGGCGTTTTGTTAGCGATTTCAACTGTCCAAGAGCCAATGCGTAATTTGTCGCCAATTCTGGATTCGTTTCTCTCCATGGCCAACACACTTCATATCTTCCATCTCTTATCCGGACAGAGTCGTTGAATAGTTACACGGGTTACCGTCGTTAAGTTGGTACGAGCTATCCTTTATATATACCAATATCTTACAGTGCACAAAATCTTTTGAGGGCAGCATTATTAAGCAAGATAAAGTTTGCATGCAGAATGATAATAATAATGATTATAATTTTCCTATCAGAATTACTGCACGTCTCAATACCAGCAATGCTTGATATTTTTCCTCTCAGAAAATATCTGAGTTTTGAGTCCAATAAATAGACACCGTTCTATTTGAATAACACGTAATAATAATATTAAATTCCGAATAGCATATCGATGGCGACATTCTCAGTCACCGATGAAAGCTTTCCAAGAATTTTGTTTTTGAAAATCCATTGGATATTTTTGAGTGGAGCGCTGATGACGTCAGTGACGAGCACTTCAACAGAAATATGCTGACTACTTACTATCAACGGAAATTTCTCGACACTTGAACGTTACTTATTGAAAAATGTCGCTTTCGACTATATGTCTCAGGCTCAGGGCTTTAGTGACATAATTATCGCAACTTCTATTACCGAAGGATACCTTTGCTGACACCGTACCACGTCGAGGGTCTAGTTCAACTACAGCCATTTGCATGCGAATTTTACTACCAATTGAGATGAACTTCGCTTTTGTATCTTCATTTTGTTCAATATTAACCATCGTCTCCTTCACTTGATCTTATATCAGTCCCAGCTGCACAACGCTATGGCTTCTGTCTGTGCGCTTGGTAGATTCCTTTGCATATAGGCTGCTATGATGTCTCAACGATTTGCAAAAGTAACATTGTTTTCCTTTTATTCAGTCGTTTACCGAATGTCCCTTCGCCTAAGCACATGAAACACCTATTTTTAACACATTTTTGTCCCGTAACTGTACAATCCTTGTTACATTTATTTGCAGTATTGACTTTACAATAACACCGCTGTACTCCAGGCTTTGAAGGGCTTGATAGCATCGTTTGATGTAAAGCGTTTTTTCTGGCGCATGGAACTCTGTAATTTTGCACAGGTCCTGCAGCTGTGCGAATCGCTTGGGTTGTTATGCGTGAGCGATCATCTGAGTTTAACTGCGAATTTAAGGTCATTCTTAAGCAGTGCTCGAAGTGCCGATAGTTTCCAAGTTGTAGACAAATGTTTTATATGCAACTGACTTCTGACTGATCCGGTTACGTTAGATAGAATAAATGGCGTGAACGCTTGGCTAAATGTATATGCCATAAAACGGAGTGGAACTAAATCGCGTATGTATTCCTCACTTCGTCATATACCTATTGCAGACGGCTAAACTCCTTTTCGCCTTACAGTATCGCTAACAGATGTTAAGAGTGTGTGAAGATAGCAAGTCAAGGGGTGCCAAATCGTTCTTTCGAGGTTTCAAGAGGAATAATTTTCCGACGTCTATAGCCTTCTATCATGTTGGACGCTTCCACGATCAGGTAATTACGCAGGTACTTAAATTTGTCTACTTCTGACAGGTCATCGTTTCTGTGTATTGTGCACTCAAAAGTATCACAAATCTCCTGTCCACAATCTGGATTTCCGTCGTATTTTTCAAATTTTTGTTTGGGAGGTTCTAGGGACAACGTTGACTGATAATATCTTCGTTTTCGTGTGTTGTATCCTGCGTAAATTGCTGCTTTGAAAGCACATGTGCTTTCAGCTGACATGATTGCTCCTAGGACATTATCTTGTATTTCACTTGCCTGTGTCACATCTGCTTCAGTATCTTCATTTTCTGTTAGAAACTATTTCTGACTTTGTCGTATCATGTTTTTCCAGGTAGTATTGCAGTTTCATTTTGACAATTTTACTTTGTTTTGTTTGCTCTTCTGGATTTTGAGTTGTCTTAAAAATTGATAGCTGCTTTTTAATATTCGTGCGAATGCCGCTTCGATATGTATAAACATTTTGAGCACTTTATTGGACATCGTTATAAGCTATGAAATTTTATTGCATTATGAGCATCCACCGAGCTATCTGGTAGCTATTGCACGAATCCTTAAGTCTATTCGCAAAGAGGGCGAACAATACATGCACGCACAAGAGTATCAATGGAGACATTAGTTGTACAACGCCGTGAAACGTAGTTGGTTGTTGTTGAGCAACTGGAGCGTTAAATAGTAAATTGCATAAGCGTCCATCCATTAAATCTGTGTGTGTCTCGGCGGTAACCCTCCCCCTAAAAATTGAACGGCGGACTCCACAGTTTCGGCGAAATTCCTCCCCGTCCCAAGATTCTGGGCCATAATAATACATGAGGATAATTCTGCCACTCCGATAATCTCGGCAGGGTTGTTATTTAGCCGTAGTTGTTTTAGCCAAGCTTTTCTTTTATATAATTTTAATCGCAGTCTCAAAATTGCATAATAAATAATAAACTATAATAACGTAGCACAACAGCAAGTAAAGTCAAAGATAAAAATGCCTGAGAAATTTGTATTAAACTGTTGCATAGGTCTTCAAAACTTCATGTGACTTGGACCCCAAGATTTCTGATAGATTTACGCCACTTGTAAATTGATATATTAAATGTTGACTTGTTACGTCCTTAATTATCTCTATTCAGAAAACGGATGAACAATCATAGCTCGCCACGAGGCAGGATTGGGCACCGGAAAAAACCAACGGAAAAAATGTTCTTTCCGTTTTTTCCTACCCCCCCCCCCGGAAAAAATGGGGAAAACTATTTCAGTATTTTGGAGTCGAAAATACTAGTTGGAAAACCGTTACGCTACAAAACATTTCGAACGTGAACATCATTTGCATCTATTTAAACAGCCTTTACCTTTCATGCGTATAAATTATATGGTAGAAATGGTATAACTATACCTTTCAAGCATCAACTAAATTTATAATCTTGGCATAAGCATAAATCGTTTCCTTCACCGCATCAGACACTTTTGCCCGATGTCAGATTTAAAATAAATAGGCACGGTACTGAATAGAGCCATTTGATTTGTATCGAGCATATGAAAGCAGTAAACTAGGCAGACACAGGCCAGGCACACATGCCCACAGGTGGATATGGGACGGGATTTGGTTTCCCATAAAGTCAGCCCTCCCTCCAAGAAAAACCAAAAACCTAGTGGTTACACCCCAATTGTTGTGTCGGCGCAAGTTAACAGAACAATCAGGAATAACAGACAGTTTACTAATGCAACCAAACGAACACTGATCCATGCACAGCAAACAGCATTCTTATATACAAAAAAATTGCACAGTATTTACATATTCAAATTAATATTAGTTCAGTGGTTAGTTCCCAACAATTCAGTCACCTTGTCAATACATCAATCATCCCCCTTTTAAATAGTTCATGATACCACATATCACAGGGCTTGATCATAAGACGACCCGGCGGAGTACCTTTGTTGGTTCTGGAAGACATCAGTCTGCTTCCAACGGCACGGTCCACTTCTGCAGTTCCGTTCGGTGCCTCGGACTCAATTTCCATAATCGGTTGTGTGATGTTGTGTGATACCAAGTTTCTGGTTGATCAGACCTTGCCGTTGTCTAAACGGTAAGTAAAATTACCCAGTTTGCGCTGTACCGTTTGCGGTTTACCAAATGGCGAGTGTCCTTTAGGGACATAAGGTAGCCGAACACTAACCATATCTCCCTCGCGAAAAGAATTAAAGTTGTTGCCTGAATGTACGTCTGGGTTTGTTGTATTAATAGATGGTGCTGATGAAACCCGTCTTCGCGGAACCACTGCTGTTCGGATATTACGACCAAAGAAAAGTTTCGCAGGACTGTCACCGCAATTTAAAGGTGTAGTTCGGAAACTAAATAGTGCTTCTAGAATCCCTTCCTTGAATGATTTAGAGTCGGCAGCAATTGTCTGCGCGGCATGCTTTAGCGTCCGATTAAAAACCTCAACTTTGCCGTTGCGCCTTGGGTCGTATAGGGGAACCGTATGGTGCCGGATATCGCGTGCTAACAAAAACTCCTGCATTTTATGAGACACAAAGTTTGGCCCGTTGTCCGATATAAGCACGTCGGGGTTACCAAATCGTCCGAATACTTCGTTGAGCCAATGTATGATATTGTCACTTGACGTATCTCTATTGAAACGAATTTCAGGGTAAGACGAATAGTAGTCTACTATGACGCCCAGAAATCGCTCGTTGTGTGGCGCAACTGCGAAAGGACCGGTAACATCAATCGCAAGTTTTGACCAAGGTTTGTCAGGCCGTTCGATTGGCATTCCCGTGGGGTTGATTAGCTTGTGGGACTTGTCGCCATCCTGTCACGGGACACAAAATTTCACGAATTGTTCGATTTGCCCGTCCAAGCCCGGGCACTAATATGAAGGTCGAAGAAGACGTTTCATACGAACAATTCCGGGGTGTCCCTTGTGAGCATTGTGCAGTATCACCCGTTGCATTTCTTTGGACGCAACGATGCGATCTTCCCGAAATAGTATTCCGTCATCAACAGACAGTTCATGTTGGAACCTGGCAAACGATTTCAATTATGGACCTCTGCACCAGAAATTACCTTCACCGAGGAGCTGTATAACTTGTTGCAATACATAGTCATTAGCAGTTGCTACAAGAAGAGTATCCCGCGACACAGTACTATCATTATGATGAGTCGGACCAAATGTTCAGCACTGCTGTCGATCTCGTCATTGTTACTGAGAGGAAGCCGTGATAATGCATCCGCGATCAGATTGGAAGAGCATATCTTATAGACAACGCCGTAATCGAATTCTGACAATCGCTTAAGCCATCGCGTGAATTTGGCAGAATTTCGGGTGTTGTGCCGAGGAAGAAGCGTCGGCAGGCTTGCATGATTAGTACGTAAGGTGAAATGACGACCTAGCGATACTTAAAGAAATACTCG
>JASANE010025456.1:0-24036 GCA_030248225.1 Trileptium ribeirensis | reverse complement strand
TATTACTATATAACGTAATCAAATCAAAATCTGATGGTTGACAATTAAGTAAGTGTGGATTTATATGTATGTATGTTCCGATGATAAATATGAATGCTAAAAGTTATTTCAGATTCTGAGTTTTTGAAATATAACGCAAGTCAAATCAAATCTCGAATTTGTTGAGAGTAAGTGTGGATTCAGATGTACTGTTCCGATGGTAACGAAAGTGCATTTTCAGATTGTAGTTTTTGAAATATAACGCAAGTCAAATCAAATCGAATGGAGATTTGACAATTAAAGTGTGGATTTATATGTATGTATGTTCCGGATTATAACAAGGTAGGAAAAAACGTTTCAGATTCTGTAGTTTTCGAAATATAACGAGTCAAATCAAATCTCGACGGCAAAAGCAGTGCTCGATTTTATATGTATGTATGTTCCGACGAGACAGCAACGCCAAAGTTATTTCAGATTTCTGTAGTTTCCAAATATAACGCAGCTCAAAATCAACTCCGAATGGGTCTCTACAATTAAAGTAGTGCTGGTTTATATGTATGTATGTTCCCATGATAACAATGTAACCGAACCCCAAAGCTCACTTTTCAGATTCCGTAGTTTTTGAAATATGAGAGTTAACAAATCTCGACGGGCTCGAATAAAAAAGTGCTGGATTTATATGTATGTACGTCCCACCAGGACAAATACGTCAAAACTGATTTCAGATTTTGTAGTTTTCCAAATATAACGCAAGTTACGTTCTCGACGGCAAAATTTGACAAGAAGTGCTCGATTTAGGTATGTACGTTCCTATGATAACAATAAATGTACTAAAAGTTGATTTCAGATCTCCGTAGTTTTTGAAATATAACGCAAGTTTAACAAATCTCGTATGAAAAAGTGCCTATTTTATATGTATGTATGTTTTTGATTATAGTAAAATGCTGAAAGTTATTTCAGATTCCGTAGTTTTCGAAATATAACGCAAAAATTTAAATTGAAATTCGATGGGTTGACAATTTAAGTGCTGGATTTATATGTATGTATGTTCCGATGATATACAACAAATAACGCTGAAAGTGCACTTTTCAGATTCTGTAATTTTTACACTACAGAGTCAAATCAAATCTCGAATTTGTCGACAAAAGTAAGTGCTCCATCTATATGTATGTATGTTCCGATGATACAAGACGTCAAAAGTTATTTTCAGATTCCGTAGTTTTCGAAATATAACGCAAGTCAAATCGAAATCTCGATGGCTTGACAATTAAGTAAGTGCTGGATTTATGTATGTTCCGATGATACAATAGACGCCCAAGCTTATTTCAGATTTAGTTTTTCGAAATATAACGCAAGTCAAATTCAACTCGTATGTTGACAAATAAAAGTGCTCGATTTATATGTATGTAAGAGCGATGATACAAATAACGCCAAAGTTATTTCAGATTTCGTAGTTTTTGAAATATACGTCAAATCAAACTCGATGGTTGTACAATTAGAGCGCTGGATTTATATGTATGTATGTTTGATGATAACAAGGCAACGCTGCAAGTTATTTCAGATTCCCTAATTTTTAACGTAGTTAACCAAATCTCGACGGGTTGACAATTAAGTAAGTGCTGGATTTATATTTCGAAAACTATCTAATCTGAAATAACTTTGGCGTTGCCTTGTTATCATCGGAACATACATACATATAAATCCAGCACTTACTTGTCAACCCGTCGAGATTTGATTTGACTCGCGTTATATTTTGAAAAACTACAGAATCTCAAATAACTTTCGCGTTGCCTTGTTATCATCAGAACATACATACATATAAGTCCAGCACTTACTTAATTGTCAACCCATCGAGATTTGATTTGACTTGCGTTATATTTCGAAAACTACGGAATCTGAAATAACTTTTGAGTTGCCTTGTTATCATCGAAATTTCATAAATATAAATGCAGCACTTAATTAATTGTCAACACGACGAGTTTTGATTTGACTCGCGTTATATTTCTCGAAAACTACAAATCTGAAATAACTTTGGCGTTGCCTTGTTATCATCAGAACATACATACATATAAATCGAGCACTTACTTGTCAACCCGTCGAGATTTGATTTGACTTGCGTTATATTTCGAAAACTACAGAATCTGAAATAACTTTGGCGTTGCCTTGTTATCATCGGAACATACATACATATAAATCGAGCACTTACTTGTCAACCCGTCGAGATTTGATTTGACTCGCGTTATATTTCGAAAACTGCGGAATCTGAAATAACTTTCGCGTTGCCTTGTTATCATCAGAACATACATACATATAAGTCCAGCACTTACTTAATTGACAACCCGTCGAGAATTGATTTGACTCGCGTTATATTTCGAAAACTGCGGAATCTGAAATAACTTTCGCGTTGCCTTGTTATCATCAGAACATACATACATATAAATCGAGCACTTACTTGTCAACCCGTCGAGATTTGATTTGACTTGCGTTATATTTCGAAAACTACGGAATCTGAAATAACTTTGGCGTTGCCTTGTTATCATCGGAACATACATACATATAAATCGAGCACTTACTTGTCAACCCGTCGAGATTTGATTTGACTTGCGTTATATTTCGAAAACTACAGAATCTGAAATAACTTTGGCGTTGCCTTGTTATCATCGGAACATACATACATATAAATCCAGCACTTACTTAATTGTCAACCCGTCGAGATTTGATTTGACTTGCGTTATATTTCGAAAACTACGGAATCTGAAATAACTTTGGCGTTGCCTTGTTATCATCAGAACATACATACATATAAATCGAGCACTTACTTGTCAACCCGTCGAGATTTGATTTGACTTGCGTTATATTTCGAAAACTACAGAATCTGAAATAACTTTGGCGTTGCCTTGTTATCATCGGAACATACATACATATAAATCCAGCACTTACTTGTCAACCCGTCGAATATTGATTACTTGGATTTCTAAAACTGAGACGAAATAACTTCTGTGTTGCCTTGTTATCATTTCGAAACATACATACATATAAATCCAGCACTTACTTAATTGTCAACCCGTCGAGATTTGATTTGACTTGCGTTATATTTCGAAAACTACAGAATCTGAAATAACTTTGGCGTTGCCTTGTTATCATCGGAACATACATACATATAAATCCAGCACTTACTTAATTGTCAACCCGTCGAGATTTGATTTGACTTGCGTTATATTTCGAAAACTACGGAATCTGAAATAACTTTGGCGTTGCCTTGTTATCATCGAACATACATACATATAAATCCAGCACTTACTTAATTGACAACCCGTCGAGAATTGATTTGACTCGCGTTATATTTCGAAAACTGCGGAATCTGAAATAACTTTCGCGTTGCCTTGTTATCATCAGAACATACATACATATAAGTCCAGCACTTACTTAATTGACAACCCGTCGAGATTTGATTTGACTCGCGTTATATTTCGAAAACTACAGAATCTGAAATAACTTTGGCGTTGCCTTGTTATCATCGGAACATACATACATATAAATCCAGCACTTACTTAATTGTGAACCCGTCGAGATTTGATTTGACTTGCGTTATATTTCGAAAACTACAGAATCTGAAATAACTTTGGCGTTGCCTTGGTGTCACCATTTTGACCGGCCGTATTGTATGTATTGCATTTGTGGCCGATTGGTTTAAGCGCTATAAGTATAAGATTTTGCCTGCTAGATCGATTCACGCCTTATGCACAGAATATTTTTATGTTTGTCTTCAAATTTTGCGCTACGACAGTTTTTAGTTTTTGCACAACCACTGTCCTGCAGCTTTATCGAACTGTGTACTTATCTTTGTTCCATGAAGATTATATAATCAGCAGCTGCGTATTTATTTCAGAAAAGTTTTCTCATCTATGAGAAACCGGGGCTGTGCTCATAAAACTAGAGATATTCTGTCTTTTTGAATGGCGATTGACACTAACGTCCGACACTAAAAGAGGCGGCCAATGTAACCTTTAAGGCCGGAAATAAAATGCATGTCATACTAAGCCTAAGCCTTAGTCTTAGCCTAAGCTAAGGTTTTTATATCAGCCATGTACTAAGCCTAAGCCTGAGTCGGGGGCGGGGGGCGAGGCTACCGCCCCCGAACTCCGCGCTCTAAGATGTTCTTTATTTCTAACGTTATAACGTCCGGCTCCTAAAGGGTACATGGGCCAAACAGGCTATCACAATAATGAATAAAGCTGAGATTTACTTTACTAGCTATATGATAGGCAAGTTGGTTAATAATTTGGGAGAAAGACCAGAAAAGCTAAACTAAACGAATGCCGTGCATCGAATCAAGCGAGCAATTCAGCGAGTTTTATGGCACGTTACGAGACGTAGCACAAACCTATATTTTTTAGCTTGACTGCAAGCAGGCAGTGTCCGCTGGTAGTGAAGCCTTGGTTTCAACGCCAAGATTCCATGTTTGAGTCCCATTTTTCAACTACTCTGGATTACACGATTTTCACCTGAACACTAAATACTGGAGCTGTGACACATTTGTATTTGAAAAATACCATTCGACTTGGCTTATAGTTCACTAGAAGTTCAGTTTTCCACAAATAAGCTTGTTCTTAAAATATTTTTAGCAACTATCAGCCGGTGTCAACCTATCGAATCCAAGAGACACCGAACTATTAGACAAAGAGAAAATCATTCGCCTTCGTGACGTTCTACAAATGTCGTTTCAAGTTGCCGACGGTATGGAATATCTGAGTCAAAAAGGATTCGTTCATCGTGATATTGCCGCACGGAATATTTTAGTTGACGACCGATGTCATCTCAAGGTTGTTGTTACAACCCATAAACATTTTTGACACCCATTTTAGACTAGATGAATGCTGCATAAATATTAAAATTTGTACCACTGATTAAATCTTAGCTTCGATATAGTAAAGTTATGTGATTTAACCACTGACTCAATCCTTAGCTTCGATATAGTAAAGCTATGTGATTTAACCACTGATTAAATCTTAGCTTCGATATAGTAAAGTTATGTGATTTAACCACTGACTCAATCCTTAGCTTCGATATAGTAAAGTTATGTGATTTAACCACTGATTAAATCTGAGCTTCGATATAGTAAAGTTATGTGATTTAACAACTGATTCAATCCTTAGATTCGATATAGTAAAGCTATGTGATTTAACCACTGATTTAAATCTTAGCTTTGATGTAAAGTTATGTGATTTAACCACTGACTCAATCCCTTAGCTTCGATATAGTAAAGTTATGTGATTTAACCACTGATTAAATCTGAGCTTCGATATAGTAAAGTTATGTGATTTAACCACTGATTCAATCCTTAGCTTCGATATAGTAAAGCTATGTGATTTAACCACTGATTAAATCTGAGCTTCGATATAGTAAAGCTATGTGATTTAACCACTGATTCAATCCTTAGATTCGATATAGTAAATCTATGTGATTTAACCACTGATTAAATCTTAGCTTCGATATAGTAAAGTTATGTGATTTTGAACCACTGATTTAGTCTGAGCTTCGATAATAGTAAAGTTATGTGATTTAACCACTGATTAAATCTTAGCTTCGATATAGTAAAGTTATGTGATTTAACCACTGATTAAATCTTAGCTTCGATATAGTAAAGTTATGTGATTTAACCACTGATTAAATCTTAGCTTCGATATAGTAAAGTTATGTGATTTAACCACTGATTAAAATCTTAGCTTACGATATAGTAAAGTTATGCGATTTAACCACTGATTAAATTTTAGCTTCGATATAGTAAAGTTATGTGATTTAACCACTGATTAAATCTAAGCTTCAATTGTGTGGTAAAGTTATGCCGTTTAACCACTGATTAAATCTTAGCTTCGATATAGTAAAGTTATGTGATTTAACCACTGATTCAATCCTTTAGCTTCAGATATAGTAAAGTTATGTGATTTAACCACTGATTAAATCTAACTTAGATATAGTAAAGTTATGTGATTTAACCACTGATTCAATCCTTAGCTTCGATATAGTAAAGCTATGTGATTTAACCACTGATTAAATCTTAGCTTCGATATAGTAAAGTTATGTGATTTAACCACTGATTAAATCTTAGCTTCGATATAGTAAAGTTATATAACTTAACCACTGAATTAAATCTTTAAGCTTCGATATAGTAAAGTTATGTGATTTAACCACTGATTAAATCTTAGCTTCGATATAGTAAAGTTATGTGATTTAACCACTGATTAAATCTGAGCTTCGATATAGTAAAGTTATGTGATTTAACCACTGATTCAATCCTTAGCTTCGATATAGTAAAGTTATGTGATTTAACCACTGATTAAATCTGAGCTTCGATATAGTAAAGTTATGTGATTTAACCACTGATTCAATCCTTAGCTTCGATATAGTAAAGCTATGTGATTTAACCACTGATTAAATCTTAGCTTCGATATAGTAAAGTTATGTGATTTAACCACTGATTTAAAATATTTAATTCGATATAGTAAAGTTATGTGATTTAACCACTGATTCAATCCTTAGCTTCGATATAGTAAAGTTATGTGATTTAACCACTGATTAAATCTTAGCTTCGATATGGTAAAGTTATGTGATTTAACCACTGATTCAATCCTTAGCTTCGATATAGTAAAGTTATGTGATTTAACCACTGATTAAATCTGAGCTTCGATATAGTAAAGTTATGCGATTTAACCAATGATTAAATCTTAGCTTCGATATAGTAAAGTTATGTGATTTAACCACTGATTAAATCTGAGTTTCGATGTAGTAAAGTTATGTGATTTAACCACTGATTCAATCCTTAGCTTCGATATAGTAAAGTTATGTGATTTAACCACTGATTAAATCTGAGCTTCGATATAGTAAAGTTATATGATTTAACCACTGATTCAATCCTTAGCTTCGATATAGTAAAGCTATGTGATTTAACCACTGATTAAATCTTACCTTCGATATAGTAAAGTTATGTGATTTAACCACTGATTAAATCTGAGCTTCGATATAGTTAAGTTATGTGATTTAACCACTGATTCAATCCTTAGCTTCGATATAGTAAAGTTATGTGATTTAACCACTGATTCAATCCTTAGCTTCGATATAGTAAAGTTATGTGATTTAACCACTGATTAAATCTGAGCTTCGATATAGTAAAGTTATGCGATTTAACCACTGATTAAATCTTAGCTTCGATATAGTAAAGTTATGTGATTTAACCAGTGATGCAATCCTTAGCTTCGATATAGTAAAGTCATACCGCGATAATATATTGAACCACTTGATTAAATTTGAGCTTTAATATAGTAAAATTATGTGATTTAACCACTGATTAAATCTTAGCTTCTATATAGTAAATTTATGTGATTTAACCACTGATTAAATCTGAGCTTCGATATAGTAAAGTTATGTGATTTAACCACTGATTTAATCCTTAGCTTCGATATAGTAAAGTTATGTGATTTAACCACTGATTAAATCTTAGCTTCGATTTAGTAAAGTTATGTGATTTAACCACTGATTAAATCTGAGCTTCGATATAGTAAAGTTATGTGATTTAACCACTGATTCAATCCTTAGCTTCGATATAGTAAAGTTATGTGATTTAACCACTGATTAAATCTGAGCTTCGATATATTAAAGTTATGCGATTTAACCAATGATTAAATCTTAGCTTCGATATAGTAAAGTTATGTGATTTAACCACTGATTCAATCCTTAGCTTCGATATAGTAAAGTTATGTGATTTAACCACTGATTAAATCTGAGCTTCGATATAGTAAAGTTATGTGATTTAACCACTGATTCAATCCTTAGCTTCGATATAGTAAAGCTATGTGATTTAACCACTGATTAAATCTTACCTTCGATATGTGATTTAACCACTGATTCAATCCTTAGCTTCGATATAGTAAAGTTATGTGATTTAACCACTGATTCAATCCTTAGCTTCGATATAGTAAAGTTATGTGATTTAACCACTGATTAAATCTGAGCTTCGATATAGTAAAGTTATGCGATTTAACCACTGATTAAATCTTAGCTTCGATATAGTAAAGTTATGTGATTTAACCACTGATTCAATCCTTAGCTTCGATATAGTAAAGTTATGTGATTTAACCACTGATTAAATCTGAGCTTCGATATAGTAAAGTTATGCGATTTAACCACTGATTAAATCTTAGCTTCGATATAGTAAAGTTATGTGATTTAACCAGTGATGCAATCCTTAGCTTCGATATAGTAAAGTTATGTGATTTAACCACTGATTAAATCTGAGCTTCGATATAGTAAAATTATGTGATTTAACCACTGATTAAATCTTAGCTTCGATATAGTAAAGTTATGTGATTTAACCACTGATTAAATCTGAGCTTCGATATAGTAAAGTTATGTGATTTAACCACTGATTCAATCCTTAGCTTCGATATAGTAAAGTTATGTGATTTAACCACTGATTAAATCTTAGCTTCGATATAGTAAAGTTATGTGATTTAACCACTGATTAAATCTGAGCTTCGATATAGTAAAGTTATGTGATTTAACCACTGATTCAATCCTTAGCTTCGATATAGTAAAGTTATGTGATTTAACCATTGATTAAATCTGAGCTTCGATATAGTAAAGTTATGTGATTTCACCACTGATTCAATCTTAGCTTCGATATAGTAAAGTTATGTGATTTAACCACTGATTAAATCTTAGCTTCGATATAGTAAAGCTATGTGATTTAACCACTGATTCGATGATTGTCTGTTTAGATTGGTGATTTCGGCTTAACCCGGTTTATCCACGTCGAATCAGCGTACATGGCTCGCGGCGGAAAGCTGCCCATCAAATGGATGGCCCTTGAAGCCATTGAACGATATGAGTTTACGACCAAAAGTGACGTGTGAGGTTTTACCTTTTTTGTTAATTTTCCTTAAGATCACAACTTGCCCGGAGCAACTACATCTAAGCTTCTTCTTCAACGTTGTACAAATGATACTACGGTTGTCATTCACTCGAATTTAGTACAATGTAAAGCTGTTGTAATATTGGTAAAACTAATGAAATAAGAAAATACTTGTCACAAGTCACAATAGTCCTAATTTTCTGTACCGATTTGTCAAGCTGAATTGAGTGGTACCAAAATTATTTATTTTATAATAAAATTTAAGACAATTTTCGGGCTTCAGGTGTGGAACCCATATATGGGCGAGCTGCGAAGTCTTCGCGAGGCCGTGCCGGCGGTTGGGGGATCACCCGGTTGCCGGACAAATGAGTCGCCAGGGGGAATACATTTTCGAAATTTTTTGGTACTCATAATTTTTTTAATTTTTGCCCCGGTTTTTTCAAACAATTCTCCTCGATAATTTTTGTAATTTCGCACAATCTTTGCTCAGCTTCCTCCGATTTTTTCCCGGATTTCATGGACGCAATCGGATGGGCAGGGGGTGTGCGGATCCCGGGGAGCGTATCCCTTATGTGAACATGTAGGGCATAAACGCAAAGATCCATCAAGCCATTCAAATACAGTTGATTCGTGGCGGTCATCGTTTGTTTATGCTACAGAGGATGTAATTTAAGTGATTAGGCAATCAAAGTCTTATTGAAATTATATGAAATTTGGAAATTTTTGAAATTTTGACAACTTCTTATATATTTGTTTTAAAAACACTTTCCTCTGAATTTTCAATTTTAATTGATTTCAGATGGTCATTTGGGATTTTAATGTTTGAAATTATTACACTCGGCGGGGTACCATATCCGGATATTATGCCATTGGACGGTGATTTTCGACAGGCGATGCTTACCTATTTGATGAACGGGAATCGAATGGATCAACCCGACAAATGTCCTGACGAAATGTAGGCTGTTTATCGAAACTGTTAACTATTTAACTGAAATTAAATATATTTTCAATTTTATATATAATAGTTCAGGATATCAGAAAATGTCGACTGAAGTTCGGTAAATGCAAAGAAAAGAATTACGCTGACTCGATATGTTAAAAACCAACGTATTTTGATAAATATTTTGGCTGGGGGGGGTGGATCCGGGAAGTGTCCCACAATTTTTTCAGTGATGTCCTATAGTCTCTGGACACCCAGTCACCTCCTACTTCCAAAAGAAATTGCTTCTCCCCGTTTCAGTAATACCGGAGATGCTATTCATTATCGTTTGTTTTAGTTGAGGATTCGGTATGGGTATATCTTGCTATTTTTGCATTTTTCAAGCATACCACCCCTTAAGGTTCTCCAATCCCCTACCCGCCCATCAACCTTTGATCACTCCGCAATGAGTATTTTCGAAGCAATACGGCCAATACCTGGCTCGCTAAACCCCATCTTCAAAATGGGAAATCTCAAAAGTGATTTTCCCAAAAATGATCAATTTTATTCAAAGTGGAATTACTCGTGAAGGGAAAATTGGATTTGCTTGCCCTTTTCAATTCGGACGTAGAATCGACGAGGCATTCTTATAAAATAGTCAATAATTAAAATCTGTTCAGATATTGCTGAGATATGAGAAATGCGACAAAATGTGTAAGGTAAAAGTATAAAAAAGTTGGTAAACTGCAATTTCCAGTTGTGGGTTATTATGTTCAAACAGGTATAACTTTGAATGCGTGATGCGATATCAATGAGGTGTTCACCGTTGTATTTAGAGATTCGACGGAACTTTCGTCTAGAACTTCAAAGGACACGAATTGGAAATTCTATATGTGAAGCAGTATTACAAATGGAACACATATACATTTAGACCAAGGCATGGGGACCCTTCCTGAACCCTTCTTCGGCAAGTATCTCCAACTGCGTCGGGCCCCTGTAAACGTTATAAAAAAAGAAAAGCTTAAGCTTAAACTTAGAATATGTCTCATATATAGTACCTAGGTTTAGCCTTACTATTTCGAAAACTATATTTACGCTCCTCAGGGTCTCTTTGGTGACATCGAATTTACATAAGCTAATGACCTGGGTAAAGTTTCAATAGCATCAGTCTGCGATTCTAACCCATCCCATATTTTAGCATCGATAGTAAGATTACATTGCACAAATGGTGCAACGTTTTATTGCCTGGAGGTATACATGATTTTGGGGACGAACCGAACTTAATGGTCTGTTTCTTAACTATTTAATTTTCAGCTATAAGATAATGGTTGACGCGTGGCAAGCTGATCCGAACTGTCGTCCCAACTTTTCAACGGTCAAAGAAACCCTACGCCATCTTGTTGAGTTAGTTTGTGAGTGTGAAAACTCTGGTGACCGTGACGGTGAAACTGATGATCAATATATTGATTTACTGAAATCGTACTACCAAGTTGCTCATTGCGTTAACCAAACCGAAAATCAATCCAGTACAGAGGGACTTGGGACTTGCGACGAGTCATCCGCAGTGGTGACGGCTATCAATGATCCCGCCTTCGAGCATGACAACGATGATGATAACCAAAGTCAAACCGGATATTCAACCGATAACACCTCTTCCGTCGAAAGCAATGCATGGCATCCAACAGAACAACAACAACAACAACAGCAATCACAACAACATACAATATCAATGTGTGAAACAGTCGATTCGAGACTATCGAACAGTTGTAGTAGCTATTGTGAAGATATCGATGAAGAAGAATCTTCCAACGTAAAAGAAATACCGCGACGGACGAGAGTAAGCAAAGCCGGGCGGAATGGCGTTGGCGCTGGTTCATTGTATGACGACTTTTATACGAATGCTCCAGAAGTAACGTGCATAGCCAGCAACGTTGAGCCGATTTCATCGACGATAAGTACAACGGGTAACTGCAGAGCAGAAAATTTCATTCCGAGCCATCGATCTTGCCAAATCAATGAAAACAGCGGTAACGTCAACAATAGTTTTGCCAATATGGCCGACAACCACAGCAACAACACCAATGACGTCAACAATGACGATGATGAGGATGATGACATCAACGAGGATAACTATGAAAGTGAAGACGACGAGACAACGCCACGAAACAGTATCGTTCCGCAACAAACGATACCATCATCAAAAATGCAACAGCTAAACAGCATCGACAGCGGTTGCTACAGCTTCTCGTCTGCCAGCGGCGACTCGATCGTTGCACCCTCTCCGTCAGACACTGGATCCCGAAAAGAGATTTCGCTTCATCGACCGATTCGTTTGGCGACAATATCGACATCAAGCTCAATATCAACGAGCGAGGCGGATTATCCTGGAGTGCTCAATGGACCAATCGGCCGTGGCAATCCTGGGACCGCGTGCGGCCGAAGGAAGTGGAAACTAAACGACAGCGATCGAATTCGTACAATTTCGTCGACAAGGAGTAGTTGTCCGCTGGTATCGGTTAGTACCAGTAGTGGTGGATCGCCGGGTGATGATGATTTTTTCCAGTTTCTTCCGGTGCAACTGAGAAGTGATTCGGTCGTATGAGCAACGGGTAACCTGAATGATTGAATATTTTTCTTAATACATTTTGAAGTACCATATTTATTTCATTCCCAAGTAAACTACATACTCCAATGGGACTGTTGGGTTCATCATCACTGATAATTATTGGTCAGCCAGTACAAAGTGTAATATTATCGCAACGGACCCCTAATACACTCGTTTAATGTTTAATCACCCACAGTTGCACATTATGCCAAATCGGCAAGGTCATAGCAAAAATACTGACGATATAAAAACAGGCTTTAGTCTAATAATGACTCGGAGAATGTCTTCGAAACCAAGTCTAAAATTTTCATGAGGTTAGCAATTAGACCATACATGGCGGCGGCGGTCGGTCATGCCAAGGAGGGTAGAGGCCCCCACGGGGGGGTCGCGGCCATCCCAGGGGGGTAACCCCCCTGGCCGGCCAAATTTTCCTATTTTCCTAGGGGGGGTTGGTCGTGAAGACCTTATTTTTGGTCCCCCCGGCTTTTCGGCCTCGGGGGGGGGGGGGGGGGGGCCGGACCTCAGGGGGGTTACCCCCTGCCCCCATGTACGAATTACACCCGGATTCAAATAGAACCACATATTTCGAAGCAATAAATGATGGCAATAACATGCGCAAATTTGGATCCAAAATATCGTTTTGTCTATATCCTATGCTTCCTATGATATTGGGAAAATTTTATGATATAATATGACGCTTAAGGGAACGTAGACTGCCAAAATTCAAACCAAATATATAACACCAGTTAGTCCCACATTTTAGTCAAAACCATTTACCTGATGTTGATACAAAATTGGGAGTTTTTGGTATTATATACATTTATCAAATAGATTATAGGCTAGATATCGAGCCATTCTTGGGCAATATCACCTGTACTGCGGAAATATTATCACATAACCTCAGCGATTACTATTCTATACTCGAAAACCCACTAAATTCGACTATATTTTCGCCTAAAAGTGTCAGTTCCATGCTCTTGGAAATCTGTAGATATAGATGAAAGGCCATGTGCCTCTATATTATATTGCTTTACAAAAACAGTTGGATTTAGATTTTTACTTAAAAGACTTGAAGCGACATGTCAAGTTTAGGAGCCGGACGTTATAACGTTAGAAAAAACAACAGCTTAGAGCGGGGGATTCGGGGTGCGGTAGCACCCTGACTTAGGCTTAGTACATGGCTCAATTATAGACCTTAGCTTAGGCTAAGACTAAGGCTTAGTATATGAAGAATGGCACGGCATGCGTTATACTTCAGCCCTTAAAGTTGACATGGGCCAGAACATTGATTAAAACAACCGATGAACTCAGATAACCTCAAATGTTCTATATCAGTAAAATTTAGAAAAATGACTGAACAAAATTAAATATATATTTTTGCTTAAATATATGCCCAGTTGTTTAAATTTATGTTATTTTAAACTCATTTCTCAGATGTTTCCTCCAGCCATATAGCCAATTATATTACTTATTATATTTCATATTATATTATATATATATTATATTATATACAGCCAATTATATTACATATATTATGAGCATAACAGCTAAAATAGTGGAAAAATTTTACTCTACTCATTATATTAAGACACATTTACGAAATTAGCAGTATAATTTTAATAATTTTATATTTTCTGTCTGAATATATTTTTGTTCACACATAGTTGTTCGTGGAGTTTCATAGAGCAGATGGAGGATTCCCCCTGGCAGGCGCTCCGAAACTCCATGGCAGAGTAGCAGGAGCCAAAACTCCTAGGCGGTGCCGAAGGAGTAACCCCCCGAGGATACGGCTACTGCCTTGGGACCTCGAACCTCGATTACGTATGTAGTTGTTCGCCTTTCGGTATACCCGTAGTCCGTGTAAAACAGCAACTGAGATTAAGTGCAAAAATAATACTTTTCTTCAAAAAATCGATAGATCAATCAATAAACAATGCCGTAGAACCTCGGCGAAATTGGATGTTTGCAGCCGTTGCCATTTGAACCCTAAGTCTTGTTAAACAATATGCCATAGAACAAAAATCTGTTCTTGAAGAATTTCCCTAAATTATTCTATTTTCGTTCTGGTCTGATGCTAGAAATTCAGCTGTGCGAAACTCATTTCTAAAAAGACCTAAAACTCACTTAGCAATGTTAGCAGCATATAATTAAATGCCTCGCTGAGGCTTTTTTGCATAGTGGTACCTCAGGACAAAGCACCAACGAAGAGCGAACCGAATAACCCCAATTCCAATTTTAGGCACAATAAACTTGCCTTTTGCCAGATCGGACTGTACACAATGCCATAGGTGCTCAAGGTACACCAGCTTAATGCAGCTTTCACAGAAAAATTGCAAAAAACGGGCAGTTTTGTCCCTTATGGCCGTCCGTAGAAGTTAAAGATAAAAGACAGTTAGGGTACGTAACCAACAATTTTCCCCAAGTTTTCCTCATAATTTTATCTTCCTCATTTTATCCAATTTTTCCTTATAAGTTCTGTAATTTAGCTCATAATTGCTGAAATTTTCTCGACACCTATGGCGCTGAGTCGCTTTGGAATTAAGGTGTCTGGTTTACGGAAGGATAACCCGCTTCCCGTTAGAGACATTTCTGCTAAAGCTCATGCTTTTCATCAGATTATCATATGCTTTTTTAATCTCGAATAATATTTAGGATTGATCACAATTAATTTTATACATTATCCTATGGTGTGTAATCAGTATTGTATAAAATTTTATATACATTTCCCTTGATTTTCAAATAATTTTATTCAATAACATGTTAAAACTGACACTCAGAATTAAACTATTTTCCTTTGTAATGTCTTTTTTGCACAATTGAAAATGAGTCGATAAAGTCTTGGTCTGATGAATTATGTGCGAGGAAACGCTGATACTTTTTAATTTAGTCCATGTAACCCTGAGTGGTGGTACGTTATTTGATTATGAAGAAGATCAGCTTAGTACGGATGGTTAGCCTTGATCGTAATGTTATATCCAATGTGAAGCTATAATGCTTAGCATATCGAGGACGGCATAGCATGCATTTCGAATACGCACCAAAGATTGCATTGACCGCTATCATCGTCAAAATTCTACTTTTGCATATAAAGAATTGTATTTTTGATGTTTCGATCTAAGCTAACCAAAATTTATTTGATCACTTGGTTGACTCATTAAAACCCAACATTGCTAACTGGCAATAGATCATATTGCCGGCCCTTTTGCGATGTAAAAAGCACCTATGGGTTCAGCGCCTACGGCGCCTCCAGGGGGCGTAGGGTGCCCTGTCAAAGGTGAAGGGTATATACTCGCCTACCTTCCCCATCAGCATGTATGCCCAGTAACCTCCCCTCCAAGAAAATGTATGCTTTCGTGATTTTCAATGCAATATCATATTTTGTTGTATATGCTATTACAAAAGTTTTCGATGTGTCTTGTGCCCTCTTATTTATATCGATATAAAATTGATCTCACCCAAGTAGCAAACATACGGGCCAATGTCCTTTAGGGGCGAAAGTTAGGTACATGCCATGTCGTTCTCGATATACTAAGCCTTAGTCTTAGCTTAAGCTAAGGTCCCTATACGAGCCACATACTAAGCCTAAGCCTAAATCGGGGCTAACGTCCTCCAAACTTCCCGCTCTAACCTGTTTTTATTTCTAACGTTATAACTTCCGGCCCCTAAAGGTGACATGGGCCAACATACGTATATAAAAGAATAGACGAATACATGTAGACAAAATTTTTTTCTGTCATAAAATATGTGCCAAGTTTATTAAAAATATCAAGATATAGCAAACTAATACCATAGAATGGTTCCAAAAATGAGTTAATTATTACCAGGTTAATTGAGGTTTGAACTAAACTCGATTGGACAGTATCGTTCCATCACATCTAGGGTCCGTTTCAGAGGCTACGTCATACATGCTCAAGGTCCGACGTCTCAGGGGATAGCCATGCCCTGGGAGACCTTCGTTTTCCCAAGGAATTCAGCTCTTTGGGGGCTTTCGGAGCTCTTTGGGGTGCCGCCAGATGGTTCACTTGTCATGGATGGGTCGGCGTTTCGCGCAGAGCCGCAATGAAGTGGGTTGGTTTGCAAGCCTCAGGGGTAACCCACTACTCCCTATGAGCATGTATGGGCTAAGTCGCAAGTCAGCCACTATTCGTTAAATGCATGTAGAGATTTGATAAGCGCGATTGATTTTATAAGCTTTATTCGTTCAAACTCGTAGTGTCGCACTCGCGATTTCACTATTTTTCTTTAATCTCTCAGCGTAAACATTTCAATAATTGCTGTCAGTAGGTCTACCTTGTGCTGTGTCACTTGTTTAATCGGACAGTGCCTACAAATTACTGCATTCATGGTATGCGGTATGTGATGTACTATTTATGACTTGTTTGCATCTATTTTTACTCTGTGATAAGCCACCTTATCGAACAATAAGATAACTTCTCAGTGTAAAGACAATACTTTTCAATAATTGGTGCCAAAACGTCTACGAAGTTAGGTCAAACTATGTCACTTAAGTTTAAATCACTGAGGAGTTCAGTGATTGAAAGCAAGGACGTGTAAAGCTAACATCATGGGTTCGAATCCTACCTCTGTTAAGGTTTTCTGATATCAACTACGATTACCTATGGCAGCGTCAAAAATTAACCCTGGAATAAAGTGATGTAAATTTCATATAATGTTCACAAACTTTTGCCGCAGCGGCGGATTGAACCTCGGTCACTCTGATACGAGCGTGTAGGAGGCTATTTCGAACCTGTTGCGTGGTTCGTTAAGATACCTCACAAAGCCAGAGGATAACGTCACACACGCAAACGTGCGCCTCATGGTCACCAACTCGGTTAGCGCATCGCATGTAAAGCTGTTGTGCGACTATAATGTAGGAAAAGGTTAGTCGAGCGGTAGTCTAAATTTCTATTAAAGTATGACACAGAACAAAGTCATACGAAGCCGTTGACTAAAGCTACGTTCAAACGTTGAGAAATTTTTTGCTCAAATTTTGAGCTCAAAATTTGAGCAAATTTTCATCAAAATTTGAAAACATCTTTTTTACGTTTTTTCAGGTTAGAATGTGTGAAGCTATTTTAAACTTTTCAAGAATATTCCTGTAGCCAATAATGAACGAGAAATATAAAAAATTGAGCTCAAATTTTGGGCTCAAATTTTGAAATATCGGATTTTTCTTTTAAAACCACCGTCAAATTTTGATAAAAATTTTATCAAATTTTGACATCAAAATTTGGACAAGAAGTTTGAGCGTGTGGACACAGCTTAAGTAGGGCTTTAAATGTGAATCAATTAAATTATTAGAAAAAAATTCGAATATTTAATATTCATGATTTATAAAAATCAAATATGCAATTTCTTTAAAATTCAATTAATATCAAAAGTTTGGATGTGATATTTTATGATTTTTTTGTAAATCTAAATCCACGTCACCTTCGAAATATTCTAAAATATTATTGACATTTTTATTGTAAATTCCAAAATATCGAAATTTTTGCGTCATTTTAAGATCGACTGCCCTACATTGCTATACGTGAGTCGTTGGTTTTAAAGTTCGTACCAGATGACAGCAGAACATGAACCCGTATGACAGCGGAATACTTAAATGCATTCAACCCCGGAAGTGGCGGAACACTAACGATTAATCTGATAAATCTGACACGTCGTTGACGTCTTCGATTTACGTCATTTGTTCGTATTTTCGCAAATCAGTCTTCCCAAGGTAGTATTAACATTATTCCATTAGTAATAAAAGTTATCGTGCTAGGATTATCAAAATCCGATATCAGCACCAACATCACCAATATAAGACGCGTTCACGCGTCATTTTAGTTCAAAATATGAGCTCAAAATTTATGCAAATATTTTGACGTGTGAATCCACCTTAAGGATTCTTTGATCCTAAAACGTCGATGACATGACTATGATTGTCAGCCATGACGTCATTTTATCCACACGCTTATAAAAGCGTCTCCACGTGTCCATCGACTACAAGTGAAATCAACGGCCAATGATCGGTTTCCACCGTTTCGACGGAGTTCGTTGGACTACTGATTCGTGTAACCACCACCAAATCGTTGCCTGGATCGTGACGTACCAACGGAGAACATGACGCCATCGATGACGTTGTCGTTATCGGAGTAACGACTATGCTATCATGTGTCGGCAATGAGCCATTACTGGTTGAATAATGTTGTGGCGGTGTTGGCATGCTTGACCCACGGCTTCGACAACTAAATTGGTCAGTCTTAACCGTAGAAGGTGAAGGGAGTAGCGGTCCTTTTTGCAACGAAGCCACGTTGTTACAGTCGGAACGTATAAAATTATTGTTTAGCAGCTGTGAACGGCTATTTGGTTCTTCCGCAGAAGTGCCAATTGAAGCTGTTCGGTGACTGAGCTTTCGTTCGCGCTGTCCACGAGGGTATTTTTCAAGTTTTAAAGCTTTAAATTTTGTCTCTGAGCTCTGAGCGGTGGTAGAACAGCTGTGTTGCTTTTGTCTGGGAGAATGGTGTTGCCTTCGGCTGTGATGGTGATGATGTCGGTAGATAAGCTTCTTCATTGGATTTTCAACGATTAAAACCGAGGACCGTTGCACCATTCGACCAATTCGGTCGGTACCGGGTAGATAACGACGAACTGGACGAAATAAACGAAACCCAGCCGAACGAAATTCTTTTGAAAATACAAAATACATAAATGGATTAATAAAACAATTGACAATCGTAAGCATATTGGTCGTATCGCGTAACTTGCCATAAATATCACGATGAATGAGTAAGAAATCCTTTGCCACGTATTCCATTATTGTAAGAGCAAATTCGGGCGATGCAAATAAGAGAAACGTGGTTGCGGCAATGATTAGTAGCAACGTTTCCTCACGCCGCTTTTTCTGAAGGCACTTTCTGAAAATAGAGAAAACACGGAAATATTAAAACTAAAAAAACTACAAAGAAACCGTTGCGTTAAAATGTAGCGCCTTGATAGCTGCGTTTGATTTTGTACGCTGGACTGCCAAAAATTACCCCTAGAAAATGTATTCATTATCAGGGTTCCATTTATTTGCAATGTCAGGTTTACCCTAAAGGACTCGAGCGGGCCTCACTTTGAAAAATACAAATAACCTAGGTTTTAACCATAAAAGAGTTAGTAAACTTTAAATTTTCAAATTCTATATAATATAATTTAAGTTCTTACCGTAAAATAATGATAATTATATATAATCATTAATTTTAACCCCTTCACGCCTGCACTAATTTCGGGTTACAGTGGTGTTCCAATTTTCAATATTTGAGGTAAAACAAATCCTATGCTGCGGAGTAATTAGGTTAATTTTCAAAAGTGGTGTAAAACAAATCGTATCACGCCCACTAATTAGCCTGATTTTCAACATTTGGGGTAAAACAAATCGTTTGCCGCCCACTAATTAGACTGATTTACAACATTTGGGGTAAAACAAATCGTTTGCCGCCCACTAATTAGACTGATTTTCAACAATTGGGGTAAAACAAATCGTTTGCCGCCCACTAATTAGCCTGATTTTCAACATTTGGGGTAAAACAAATCGTTTGCCGCCCACTAATTAGCCTGATTTTCAACATTTGGGGTAAAACAAATCGTTTGCCGCCCACTAATTAGCCTGATTTTCAACATTTGGGGTAAAACAAATCGTTTGCCGCCCACTAATTAGCCTGATTTTCAACATTTGGGGTAAAACAAATCGTTTGCCGCCCACTGATTAGCCTGATTTTCAACATTTGGGGTAAAACAAATCGTTTGCCGCCCACTAATTAGCCTGATTTTCAACATTTGGGGTAAAACAAATGGTTTGCCGCCCACTAATTAGCCTGATTTTCAACATTTGGGGCAAAACAAATCGTTTGTGGCCCACTAATTAGCCTGATTTTCACCATTTGGGGTAAAACAAATCGTTTGCCGCCCACTAATTAGCCTGATTTTCAACATTTGGGGTAAAACAAATCGTTTGCCGCCCACTAATTAGCCTGATTTTCAACATTTGGGGTAAAACAAATCGTTTGCCGCCCACTAATTAGCCTGATTTTCAACATTTGGGGTAAAACAAATCGTTTTCCGCCCACTAATTAGCCTGATTTTCAACATTTGGGGTAAAACAAATCGTTTGCCGCCCACTAATTAGCCTGACTTTCAACATTTAGGGTAAAACAAATCCCATGCCACCGACTAAGAGAGTGGTGCCGCAAGGACACGGTATAGCACATCCTACCGAGCACATCTTTTGAATCAAACCACCAGAAACTAGTTATTCTATAATTTGACATTGCAAAAACCGTCGATGTAGCATTTAAAGCCGGAAGTGAAATGCATGCTACGCTGTTCTCGACAGACATAGTAAGCCTAAGTCTGAGCCTTAGTCAAAGCATATGAGCCTTATATATACTAAGCCTAAGCCTAATTGGTAATTCGGTCAGGTTCATGCTCATCGAAGCTCCCGTGCTAAGCTGCTCTATTGTCTAACGTTATAAAGCCCGGCGCCTACTAAAGCTGACATGAGCCGCAAAAACTGCGATCTAGATTGCCAAAACTAAAAGTTCATTTAACTCCTAATCGGGATCGTCCCACTTTTGTACCATTAGTGGGTCCGTGTGGCGCAACAGTTATTCGGAGACTTTTAACAAATATGAGGTCGCGTGGTCTCTGACCCTGTGTTTCGCAATCTTGTTGAGTAATTGAGTAATGAAATAGGGTAAGTTTGCTCCAGCTTATAAAATAGGTACTTGCTCAGAAAGTAACCTAAAATTTCAAAGTCAAATTTAGCACTCCTTTACGACATATATTTCGAGAACTTTTGGAAACTTCAGCCGTGAAACTGGAGATTGCTCACCTATTCTGTGATAAGTATTTGGAATTTTTGAAATGGCTTTCCCTACATAGGTACCTCGATCAAGAAAATTTTTAACTACCGTTTAGATAGGATTAAAAAGAGCCACGAGCGATCATTCATTGGACCATCCGGGATTCGAAACCGGGCCTCTAGCTTGCATGACTAGCGCGCTACCACTACACTACAGGCCTCGATCACAACAAATATCCACGAGCGATCATTCATTGGACCATCCGGGATTCGAAACCGGGCCTCTAGCTTGCAATACCAGCGCGCTAACACTACATCACAGGCCCCGATCACAGCGTGTTCAGCTACGCTACATACGGTAAGCGTTCACTTCGTGAAAACTCATTCCGATCAGAGCGACACTACCAGCACGTTTGCCCCATTAATTTAGGTAATTTTTCCCATACACTTGAAATGAACAGTGAAATAATACAAGATATTAATAAGCATACAGATACTCCAAGAATATAAATGTTTAAGCAGATCCCAATGACTTAATGACCATTATTTTGGTATTCAAATAATGTTTCAGTTTCAGGAAAAATACGATGAAAACTGATTTAAACCAAATTAAACTCATCAGTTGCTTCAATTTTCGCAAAAGCCGAGGCGTTTTGCCGTGTCCCACTTTCGCGAAACATTTCGCCGTATTCCACTTTCGCGAAACGTTTCGCCGTATCCCACTTTCGCGAAACGTTTCGCCGTATCCAACTTTCGCGAAACGTTTCGCCGTATCCCACTTTCGCGAAACGTTTCGCCGTATCCCACTTTCGCGAAATGTTTCGCCGTATCCCACTTTCGCGAAACGTTTCGCCGTATCCCACTTTCGCGAAATGTTTCGCCGTATCCCACTTTCGCGAAATGTTTCGCCGTATCCCACTTTCGCGAAACGTTTCGCCGTATCCCACTTTCGCGAAACGTTTCGCCGTATCCCACTTTCGCGAAAAGTTTCGCCGTATCCCACTTTCGCGAAACGTTTCGCCGTATCCCACTTTCGCGAAACGTTTCGAAGTATCCCACTATCGCGAAAAGTTTCGCCGTATCCCACTTTCGCGAAACGTTTCGCCGTATCCCCCTTTCGCGAAACAATTCGCCGTATCCCACTTTCGCGAAACGGTTCGCCGTATCCCACTTTCGCGAAAAGTTTCGCCGTATCCCACTTTCGCGAAACGTTTCGCCGTATCCCACTTTCGCGAAAAGTTTCGCCGTATCCCACTTTCGCGAAACGTTTCGCCGTATCCCACTTTCGCGAAACGTTTCGCCGTATCCCACTTTCGCGAAGGATTCGCCGTATCCCACTTTCGCGAAACGTTTCGCCGTATCCCACTTTCGCGAAACGTTTCGCCGTATCCCACTTTCGCGAAACGTTTCGCCGTATCTCACTTTCGCGAAACGTTTCGCCGTATCCCACTTTCGCGAAACGTTTCGCCGTATCGCACTTTCGCGAAACGTTTCGCCGTATCCAAGTTTCGCGAAACGTTTCGCCGTATCCCACTTTCGCGAAACGTTTCGCCGTATCCAACTTTCGCGTAACGTTTCGCTGTATCCCACTTTCGCAAACGTTTCGCCGTATCCAAGTTTCGCGAAACGTTTCGCCGTATCCCACTTTCGCGAAACGTTTCGCCGAATCCAACTTTCGCGAAACGTTTCACCGTATCCCACCTTCGCGAAACATTTCGCCGTATCCAACTTTCGCGAAACGTTTCGCCGTATCCCACTTTCACGAAACGTTTCGCCGTATCCAACTTCCGCGAAACGTTTCGCCGTATCCCACTTTCGCGAAACGTTTCGCCGTATCCCACTTTCGCGAAAAGTTTCGCCGTATCCCACTTTCGCGAAACGTTTCGCCGTATCCCACTTTCGCGAAAAGTTTCGCCGTATCCCACTTTCGCGAAACGTTTCGCCGTATCCCACTTTCGCGAAACGTTTCGCCGTATCCCACTTTCGTGAAACGTTTCGCCGTATCCCACTTTCGCGAAACGATTCGCCGTATCCCACTTTCGCGAAACGTTTCGCCGTATCCCACTTTCGCGAAAAGTTTCGCCGTATCCCACTTTCGCGAAACGATTCGCCGTATCCAACTTTCGCGAAACGTTTCGCCGTATCCCACTTTCGCGAAATTTTTCGCCTTATCCCACTTTCTCGAATTGTTTAGCAGTTTCCTTCTTTAGCGAATAGTTTAGCCGTTTCCAACTTTCGCGAAACGTTTCGCCGTATCCCACTTTCGCGAAACGTTTCGCCGTATCCCACTTTCGCGAAACGTTTCGCCGTATCCCACTTTCGCGAAACGATTCGCCGTATCCCACTTTCGCGAAACGTTTCGCCGTATCTCACTTTCGCGAAACGTTTCGCCGTATCCCACTTTCGCGAAACGTTTTGCCGTATCCCACTTTCGCGAAAAGTTTCGCCGTAGCCAACTTTCGCGAAACGTTTCGCCGTATCCCACTTTCGCGAAACGATTCGCCGTATCCCACTTTCGCGAAACGTTTCGTCGTATCCCACTTTCGCGAAACGTTTCGCCGTATCCAAGTTTCGCGAAACGTTTCGCCGTATCCCACTTTCGCGAAGCGTTTCGCCATATCCAACTTTCGCGAAACGTTTCGCCGTATCCCACCTTGGCGAAACGTTTCGCCGTATCCAACTTTCGCGAAACGTTTCGCTGTATCCCACTTGCACGAAACGTTTCGCCGTATCCACCTTTCGCGAAACGTTTCACCGTATCCAAGTTTCGCGAAACGTTACGCCGAATACAACTTTCG
>JASANE010025455.1:0-36293 GCA_030248225.1 Trileptium ribeirensis | reverse complement strand
TGTTCTTCGTTCAGTTACGTATTGCTCAGAAGGGGATAGGCGCTTCACGCCGAGGAGGGTCCGATGCCTCAGGGAGGTAACCCCACTACACCCACCTATGAGCATGTATGATAATAACCAATGTTACACAGCTTGTGGCAAAGGTCATAACAATATGTTACATCATCTGTGGACTGGTGTTACAGGCGAGCCCCACTAATATTATTATTTTAACCAAAAAACATTATTCGTGCAAATAATGCATACAGTATAGTGAGATTTTGGAACACGTATTAAATCAAGTCAGTTGCAACACACAATAAAATAAAGCCCAAAATTTCATTACCCAGATATGAAATCACCCAGTATATTTATAATTCGTCAACTGTTGTAGAAAGTTGAAAGAAATTCTTTTCTGCGCCAACACAGTGTCTGCATTGTGGTAACACACAAATATAGTACATAACGAAATGGAAAACTCTACAAGTGCAATATGAAGTATAGAATATACAACAATAAACCTTTCTAACGGAAATACGACCATCAATTTGATTCTAGTGTGAATATACTACCTAATTCCAGGTTAAATATTTTTAAAACCCTTTGAGAAGCAAAACACTTTTTACCTATGAAAAATCTTGGTAAATATCAGCTTTCGGTACAAATAATTACTTCAGAAAACCAAATTTTAAAACATTATCGGGATCTAAACTTTTTAGAAGGCGGAAAACTCATAATTTATTAATATCAAAGGTGCCTGAAACAATTCTCGAAAACTAATTTGGTTAGCAAGGAGAATTGGGAAACGGAGTTTTAGTGCGTATTCTAATAAAAAAAGTGCATTAACACATAATTATTATCACCACTGCTTTTAGCGACTAAACAAGGTCGACATTTAGCAACGAAAATTATGTTTTCGCCAAGATCTAATGCTTTATAAACAAAAAAGTTGCTTATGTCTACAGTTTTAGTTATACATCTTTGATCTTGCTGACGTTATACCACAGCGATCCAGGAACTCTTGCGAGGTTCGTGCAGGTGGTCTGATCTGGTCTTCAGCCAGTGGGCCGCGCATTGGCAGGTCCGGTTCACTTTTATAGACATCAGTGAAAGCCAGTTCCATTGGGGGTTCAACATCATGCTCCACACCGGTCTGTGCTTGTTCGATCGACTGCCGCACCTCTTTATCGATTTTCTACAAAACGGTCTTTTAATACCGATGCGACATAATACAAGGAATGAATTTTACAACTGTACGCTTCAAGTGCTACGATACAGGAAGCGTTCATTACAGACATGCCGTCATAGTGAATGCTTTACAAGTACATTCTGCCTGCAGAGAAGAAGTAACAGCTGCCAAGCAAAACTGAATCGTCAAAACACATTAAAATGCAAAAAATAATAATTACAGGCAGAATAATAAAGACAAATCATTCGCAAAAATTATTAACCTTTGAACAGCAATTCAGCTGTTTTTCTCAAACAGTTAGCGATTTTTTGTCCATATACTGTATATAATGGAGGTCTGTCGGCTGTAGCGTGCTGTTAAACGTCATACGCTTCATGGGTTACGTCGGAATAGTGATTCAAATAACATCTACAGTACTCGCGGCAAAATTGAGTGCTGTTCATTCGATGTTCGCTCGAAGTTTGTTCGATAAAAATTCCACATTTTATTCGAGACGTGTTCTAAATTTTGGCGTACTTTTTTATTTGTTCGAGAGCTGGTCGAAGTTTGTTCGAAAAGTGTTCGAAGTTTGTACGAGAATAAATATGTTAGATGTTCTTTCGTTCGAAAGATGACACTCATTTTTGGCGAATACATTATGTATTCTGATCGTTTGTTGTATTGCGGTAATTAAATTTGACAGAACGTTCGTTAATAAAATGTAATAAATTCAACGAGTTTAACAACCCTATAATCGCTTCAGTACCTGCAACAAACAATAAACTTGTTTAGCAAATACCTTGAAAATGGTTTTTGGCATTTTTACGAATTTTCTCGAACACCCAAAGCGTCTGCCTTAACAAAACACGGCAGATAAATATGTTAGCACATGCAATGTACAATAAGAATTGATGAGAATAGTGGTCTCTAGAGATGTGATCTCTCACAGTTACAGTCACATATTACTCCTGCGATAGATGCGAAAATCATTTTTTTATTCGGCGATGAGTATGGCAAACAAAACGAAAACATTTTCATGTCTGTCAAATCATTTTGCGCGGAGAATAATACCAGCTACGCACATATGTATGGACCATAGAGATGTAAGTAATTTACTAAAATGATTATACATAATTACGGGGTTTTTACGCCTCTGAAACTAAGGGCCAGGGACCCAAGGTCATCTCTGACCCCTAATAAGAGGGGCGTCGTAACTAGGGGTCAAGAACACGACTTTTGCAAACATGAAAATTTTTTGCAGTCACTGGGCAAAATTTTACCTAATATAAAGGAAAATGAGCAAAAAAAAATTTGCAAAAATTGGGAAATATGTGGCGAAGCCCAATGTATGGTGATCACAATTAAAATGGCAGGGACGCGGGTGTCTTTTCGGGATCACGTAGGGCTAATGAGGGGTCAGCTCTTCCTCCTCTATAAGAAATCCCGAACCGGTTGGTTCATTATGTCCGGTATTTTATATCGTGGAAGTGATAATTTTAATATAATGTACCGAGTGTCTAGTCTCTAAAAATTTCTAAATTTTACGATTCAAAAATTATTCGAGATTTGCTTCCGTATTTCGCTCGTGATATTTCTGTATTTTCTTTTCTACGCCACACTGTTGCTTGTTGTGGTACTATTATAGGAAGATTGTAGTACTATTACATGAAAAACAATATTAACACGGTCGCGCTGCCTACAACGGTTTTGTTCATTGTGCCAAGTTGTGTGCGGTTAGTCGAATATAGTTTATTTTACAGTTAATCGAAATTCTTCGATTGTGTGCAATTAACAAAATCCGATATCGTTTCTTTGCTATGTTCAACTCATGTGCATTCGATTTTAAAGTGCACTTAACTCTGATATTGACTAAATTAGAAACCTGCAAAGCGAGGGGGAAAGGAGCGAGTGTGACAATTTTTTTTAATTATAATTTGAAAAGTCATTTTATGGTATTAAGACTTACTATTTGATGAATACCACGCAAATACAATTACATTAATTTATTGTATTCACCAACCCCAAAAAACCTTTACAAACATTCGATTGACCTACATACATGCAACAGTTAATTCATTTCCTCCAGAATATAAGTACTACCTTAAATGAAAGAACCCCGTGGCACGTCGGATTTCTACACCAACTCTTCCAAAGTTATTGTTTGTTTACAATAATTGCAGTCTAAATAACATCAATGTCACATACCTTTAGGTCGGCCTCTTGAACTTGACCGGTTGCGATTAATTCGTCCTTGAATCCTACTATTGGATCTCGAGTTTTTCTAACTTCCTGGATCTCTTCGCGAGTTCGATAGCTAAATTACTTTAATAAAAAATCGGTGGTGTTACATTTGAATATCATCCCTTAGGTACGGAGGAATAGGATCATGCCGTAATCCTGTTACACAGAAAAAATAACATGTCGTAGAAAGTCATTGTGTGCGAGAGCTTCATTAGTCGCCGTTGCAGCGAAATACTGTGCATACAATAAACGTTCCTGATTTCAAATAGCAAGTTCCTAAAATTCTAGTATTTCTGAACATCAATTGCTGTAGCCGAAAACAATGAAGAATGTTTAGCGAATCCTGCTGTGTTAAGATTTAGTATAAATACTTATTTATACACTTACCTAGTGCCGGGATCACTCATACTATGCCCATGATAACGATAGGTGGTCATCTCCAATACAATAGGACCTTCGCCAGAGCGACAGAATTCACCAGCAAATTCGGTTGCTTGTTTCACACCAAGTACATTCATTGCATCAACCTAAAATAATTGAGAAATAGCAAAAAGTACAAACATTACAGCTAAAATAAGCTCCAGTAAGCGATTATTTAGATGCCCCATGCACCGCAGATTCAGAAGAAACTGATTCAATTTGTTCTGTTCGGAAATGAGCTGGCATGGCGTGACTACGTTTATTCAACCGGTCTGTTGATCAACTCAATCCTTTACACCCTGCTCTTGCATGACTTGCATCAATATTTTTATCGCTCGTTTCGAGCTGGTATGAACGTTCGATCGGTGTTGGTAGCTGAAGTTTATCGAATGGCTCTGCTTCTGTCGAATACTGCACGAAAAAACTATATCGTGGGCGAAATTGTGAACCTGATGTCGGTGGACGTTCAAAGGTTTATGGATGTTGCTACTTATGTTTATGCTACTTATACAATATGTTGTGGTCGGCGCCTGTTCAAATTGGGTTATCACTATATTTTTTGTGGCAGCAGTTGGGGCCATCGGTATTGGCTGGCGTCGGGATGATGATTCTCTTGCTTCCAGTGAACGGGGTTATTGCCACGCAGCAGTGAAAACTTCATGCAAGTCAAATGAAGGAAAGAAAGCGAGTTAAGCTGATAAATGAAGCTCTCAATTCGATGAAGGTGTTAAAATTATACGCATGGGAACCTTCGTTCGAAAAACAAATTAATGATATTCGCTCGCGAGAGTTGAAAATAATTCGCAAGTCGTCGTTTTATTCGGCAGCACTTACGTTCAGTTGATTTTGTGCGCCTTTTTTGGTGTCTGCAGCGTCGTTCGCAAGGTTCATTCTTGTTGACCCAGAAAATCATATTCTTAGACCCGAAATTGCGTTCGTTTCCCTATCACTCTTCAATATTCTACGATTTCCGATGATGATTACTATTCTGATTCAAGCAAGTGTTTCTAACAAACGAATTAAAGATTATCTCATAGCTGAACAGCTGGACCAGAAATTATGGATCGGAAGCAAATACAAGCTGCTAATGGGAATGCAACTGAAATAAGTAATGGAACGTTCTCTTGGGAAATAGATAGCCAAACACTGTCAAGTATTAATTTGGTGGTACCTCCAGGAACGTTGGTCCCAGTTGTTGGTCAAGTTGGAACCGGAAAATCTAGCCTTGCCAATGCAATTCTTGGCGAAATGATCAAAAATTCTGGAAATGTCAAATTTAACGGTTCGGTTTCATTCGTTCCGCAACAAGCATGGATTCAAAACGTAACACTTCGTGACAATGTTACATTTTCGTCGCCGTTCAATCAAGAACTGTACGATTCCAGTGTGGACGCCTGTGCTCTTCGTCCTGATTTCCAGGTTTTGTCGGGAGACGATTCAACTGAGATTGGTGAAAGAGGTATAAACTTAAGCGGTGGCCAAAAACAGCGCGTGAGTTTAGCGCGCGCCGTCTATCAGTCGCACGATATTTATCTTCTCGATGATCCGTTACGCGCGGTTGATTCGCACGTCGGAAAACATATTTTCGATCAGGTTCTTTCGAAAGTAACAGGATTGCTCAAAAATAAGACGCGTATTTTTGTAACACACAACCTCGGCTTTCTCAAACATGTGGATTAAATTGTTGTGATGAGTGCTGGGACGATATCGGAAATTGGGACGTACTGGGAGCTGACCGGGAATGCTGGAGCGTTTGCCGAGTTTTTAGATACATATCTACAAGAGCAGGCGAGTAAAGTCGTGGTTGACGATGATCCTGTGTCGGCCGAAGATGTGGAAGAGATTTTGTGTGATTTGGACAAAGTGGACCCAAATTGCAGGGAACGGTATAAGAGTTATGTGAGTCAGCTGTCGTCGCAGCGATCAATCGAGCAGCGATCACCAGCTCCGTCTAATTCGACATCGCAGCATGACGTGGTTGCTCCACAACCGACGAGGCAAGTGAGCATCAAATCGCCTCTGAACAAGCGCCCAAAGTTGTCACGTACGATATCGCAAATGAAATATGGTCACAGCACGAAAGAACGTCGCTGCTCACCGTCTGATCGTACTGTGTCTATCTCGGAAAGTCAAGGCAGCACCAAAACAAAGAGCTTGGAAGAGCCGCCAGCAAAAGACAATCAACCGGATTCAAAATCGAAGCTAATTACAACAGAAACGGCTGAAACCGGAATTGCGAAGTGGACCGTCTATCGAGCTTACATGCATGCAATCGGCTCAATTGCTTGTGGCGTTATCGTTTTATTGTACGTAATTTCAAACGGATTTGTGGTTCGAAGCAACATTTGGTTAGCTGACTGGTCGGATGATGTCAAAATGATTACTGCTGTAAGCATATCGGAAGATGAACCGGGTTCTATTATTAACAATACCAAAGAGGCGGCTGGCAATGTGTCTGGTACCATGACCAACGACGGCAATGAACCCCAGTTTACAACAGAATTTGCAAAGTTCAATATTGCAACTCGATTGGGCACACACGTCGGCCTTGGTATTGGACAAGGTGTATTCGTACTGCTTGGATCTCTAACGATGGCTGTGTTTATGATTAACGCATCGTATCGCCTACATTACGACCAGCTACATAATATTCTACGATCTCCGATGTTGTTTTTCGACGTCACACCTTTGGGCCGAATCGTGAATCGCTTTGGCAAAGATATTGATATAATCGATTCGACATTTCCCATGACCGTTCGTTCGTGGATCAATTGTGTACTGTCCGTATGTGCAACGCTGACTATTATTGTCGTAGCGACGTCGGTATTCGCTGTCGTCATTTTACCGCTTGGATTTTTGTACTATTTTGTTCATTGCTTTTACGTCTCAAGCTCACGTCAGCTTAAACGGCTGGAATCGGTATGTCATTCGCTAATCTATAGTCATTTTCAAGAAGCCGTACAAGGTGCTGCGAGTACTCACGCCTATAATGCGCAAACACAATTTTTAGCTTAATCAGCTAGAAAAGTGGACTCAAACAATATGGCGTACCATCCCAATATTACGTCGAATATATGGCTTGCAGTTCGACTAGAAACGGTTGGAAATTTAATGACATTTTTCGCAGCGGTTTTCGCAGTTGTCTATCGAAATGAGATATCACCGGATTTGGTCGGTCTATCTATAACATATGCGTTGTCAATCACACAAATGCTAAGTTGGGCCGTTCGAATGACAAGCGAAATAGAAACGCACATTGTCGCTGTTGAACGTGTCAAAGAATATTCGGAAACTCCGACGGAAGTAAATAACCACGCGGTCGTCCCACTAATATTTTGGTTTAACCGTGTGTAATTTGTTCAATATCGGTAGCTCGAAGTTAATGTTTTTAAGACAATAATAATTACTGCTGGGTTTGAACCTAAATATAGGTGTTAGTAGACATTAAATCCGGCAACTGTTTTATTATGTTCAAAACGCTGCATACTGATATTGCGTGCACGGACTAGAGTGGATATCGACAACAGGCCATCACTCGCAGGCATTTAATACAAAATTGTTATAACAAATTTTTGCAATTCACAGCCACAAATACAAGGTGGAAAATGGACGATTTTGGAGAAATGAAATTTCGATAAAATGAAATTTAGATTCATTTTGATTTTGGCGCAATTAAATAAATTTCACATTGTGATTTCAATCTTTTCGATTGCACTTACTGGCCGGGACCGTAGTGTGGTTTGTCATTACCGTCAACTTCATCTTTGCTAATGCCAGGCATTAAGTTCCTCAAAGTTCAGTTTCAACATTCCAGTGTCTGCCGTCACATGCGGACACAAGCCTGCATTATGCTGTAAAAGTCACGAACCGATTGTTACAGAGTACTACTTTCCATAATACAGCTGTGGACAAACATAAGTGTAATCAAAAACACCCGAAGTCAAACGCAATGTGACGGCAACAACGGCTCGTCCTATGGCTGAAGCTAAATCCGGCTAACTACGTGTTGATTCCAACGGCCGCCTATGCTGTGCATATTAACGGTCGTTCGGTGGCTATTGTCGACGTCTGTGCGATATTCGTCGGTCGCGGTAGTATCAACAAACTGTATCATCCAATAGACTCGGACACTCAGTTGGCTAATTTTGCCCATGAAAATACCATGAACACTATGTCTACAAGTATTACGATGAATGTCAGGAGGCCCCGCTTAAGGGTAAAAACGTTATTAACATTATAAATGACTTTTGTTTCGCTTCGTGGAACGTTTGAACATTGCTTGCTTATGGTTCTATTGAACTCATTTCTGGTTGCCTGTCCACAAACTCTCGGTTGCCTGTATTCAGGAATCTCGACTTTTTGATACGGGTAAATTTAAGTGCAATGTCACTACAATGCTGGCCTGTCCACAGCCCTCCGAAAAGTGGGGGGGACTTTGGGGGCCCCATGTTCATTCTCGGGGGAAATTTTAAAGTGGGGGGATAAATTTTGCTTAAAAATACAAAATATTTCCATATTTTCATGCATTTTTACTACTGTGAACGTACTTTCAAGCTAAAAACAATATTTTAGCATTATAAATAGTGGTAATTAATGTTTAAAAAACAATTTGCAAACAAAGAACATAAATTTTCAGACATAAAAAATTTTTGGAATTAGTTGAACATGGGGGTTTCGGCCGAGTGGGGAGGGACGGACATAGGGGAAAATCTCACGAACATGGGGGATTTGGAAAGTGGGGTCCCCCCCGCCCGCCCCGCTGTGGACAGGCCAGCAATGTCGGATGATTCTGTGCTTCAGCCGTTTAACAATTATACATTCTACTAACTGCTCTGGTAGCCAGGCCGATACAGGCCAACACGGTGTTGCTGTAGCTTTATGCTCTACTTTTGCGTCTTAGGTTTTGTCGTGGAAACTAACAAATGAGCGCTTATGTTCTATTCGACGTGACACTAAACCACTGAAACTGAGTATTATTTGTGCGTAATATTATATTGTGTATTCTATTATATTTGTGTATATTATAGTTAATACGTTAATTCAAGCCTTTACATACGATTTTCGAATCCTTGAGAATTGATTACGTAACACATAGACGTGACATTAAGCTATATCATTCGGTCTACTATGTATCGTGAAAATATTGGGTTAAAACCATCTATCATCGCTAATAGCAATTCCGCAACAATGTCGACCGTGCTTCTATGTATGATTCATGTTGGATTTATCGTAATCTATACTAACATTATTCATGCCTTTCAGCATTGTATGTTCAACCGTATCGTTTTAACAATGAACAGCTCAGGATATTAAGGTTTTGACACCTATAACAATGACGCTACTGATATAGATACCAATTCGAATTTGGTTACAATTAGAACTTCGGTGTGTATTTTTTAAAATAATAGGGAATTACACCTTAAAGATACTTCATTAATACAATCCGATAGTTACTGGACTACCCACTTTAAAAATTCGACACAACAATTTCTCCTAAAATGTACCTAATGTAATATGTAGTGTGAAATATGCACCAAATCTTCATTCCTAAAAATAATATAGGTTGTGTGTGCATTATCATATATTTTTAACTAATCTTATTCACATTAATAATATCAACAATCCTATCACATTATTCACAAACCTCGAAGCAATCATAGATGAAACTGAGATTCTAACTTCATTTTCATTGTTACAAGTCATTTCTTTCAAAAAATGAAATAATTTGCCTGATATTGAAGTATGCTTTTCGGACGAATTACTAAAATCTGTATTACATCTTGTAAGGCGTGTTAACACGCTCAAACTTTCTGCTCAAATTTGAAAAATTTGAAATCGTTTTTTTATCTTTGGCAGGTTTGAGCGTTCGAACACCGTTCAAAATTTTCCAGGAAATTCTATTAGCTAATCATCGACCAGATCTATTACCTAAGAATTCTATTCTAAGCACAAATTTTGAAGCATCGCAATAATTATTTCCATTAAAAATCAACGTCCAATTTTGAGCGTGTGAACGCGTATATACAGTTCATTTATTAAAAACATATCGTGCTGGTCTCATTGTCAGAGGCCATGTGTTCGAGTCCTCTTGTGCACTGCTCACCGTTCCCCAGCTCAGTTTGCGTGTTCGGCTTAATGCAAAGAATTGAACAATCGAAGTTTATGAAAAAAGAATATTTATAAAGTTTAAGCTTACGCACACCTAATCTGTAACATCATTCACTTTAAATTATACTATATATATTGTAAGCCTAAAATATAGAGGTGAGTAAATGATAAAATATCAAATGCAACACCCAAAAAGCCTTGAACATGCACAGCACAAATCAAATAAAATCCACTGAAATGCTCAATCCAAGCCTATTCAATCCTGACTAACAGGTATATCGCTGAATCGCCGGTGAATTCTAACATTACTATTATTATGATGCAGATTAAGACATTTGTAACAGGAGCTAGCTGAACACACTGACCCAGATGCCCGGTACATAGTCGCCACGAGTATAGTATTCCGTTGATGCTGACGAACGATGCACAGACGTTCCCATGCCATAGCCATTATTTTCGCAAACGAAAATACAAGGAACTTTCCATAGCGAAGCCATATTGATTGCTAAATCAAAAATATACTCCAATCCACTGTTTAGTGTAGATTTATCAAGTAGTAGACTGCCTTGTGTAGATTTATCAAGGTAGTGAATTCGGAGTGTTGAATATGTTTAGAGAGACACAGCTATTTTGAACAACAACTTAAAAATGAGGCGAATGTCAGTCATGTTGATTTAACCGTCGAGGAGGTGTACCGTTTATTGCGTATTTAGTGTCTCGCGATGTGCAACTGCTTATAGGGTGAAATGCACTACATCATGATAAATACCCATATAGCTAGCGATGTTGCGGAGATGTTGCCGTTTATGTGTCTTTGGGGTTTCATGGGCCCTTTAATAACCGTATTTTGACCCAACTTTGCAACGTAATTCATGACATTAGCAGCAACATAGAGGGAGAATTGCTGTACAAAATATCAACAACACCCATATGGCTCAAGCGGTTGTGGAGATATTGTCGTTTTATGTACATTGCGTCCCACGGCTCATTGAAAACACCGCTTTGGCCCAACCTTGCAGTGTAAATGATGACAATAGTAATTAATTATTTGAAGTTATGTAGAGTGTGGATTGCTCTACAAAATGACACCAATAACACTCATGTACCTCAGACGCATGCGGAAATATTGCCGTTTCCTTATATATTTGGTTCCAAGGGGTTATCGAAACTCCATTTTGACTCAACCCCGCCGCGTTGATAATGACGACAACAGCACATAATTGCGAGCGATGTTACAGGGTAAATTGATCTACAAGATTAGACCCAACTTACCTATTAGCTCGAGCGGGTGCGGAGATATTGCCATTTTCGTGTATTGTGAGCCTCATGGTTCCATTAAAAGCCATTTTTGACCCAAACCCTCCATTCTAAAGGAACCATGTGGTAAAGCATGCATACAAAATTTGACTACAATATCTTCACCAGTTGGCGAGATACAATCCAAAACGTGTTTTGTCGGAAGCTATTTTGACCGTACCCTACACCATTTGGCCCAGTTTTATGAGCCAGAGGTGTTGCAATCCGTTTTCGCGTCTAACCAAAAGGCTCAAATATATCCTTTAAGCTTTCGAATAAGCTATCGCACGAGTCAATATGCCCAGCCAAAGCTGAGTTATTCGGGTCACTCCAAAAATCCAGAAACGGGCACCGTTGAAATTTACCATTCTGGCCAGTGAGAATTCCTCGCTACGCTCGTTCCTCTCACTACACTCAGAATTCAATTATAACACGACTAATAAATTGCGGTACTGGATATTATAGTCAATCGCTGTTGTACCTTAGCACCATGAGAAATAACTATTCATTTAACAGAAAATTTTTGACATAAAAATGGGCTAAAACTTAGGTTTGTCTAACATTTACTAGAAATATTTGTGCTTTAACAAGGCCAGTTTGCCATACGATTTTATAAAATTTTTTTCAATACCAAATATTTCTAGCATAATTTTTAAACGTGCTCACTGCTGTAGTTGCCCCGCTGCGTGTGCCCAGAAAAAGTTTCCTCACGCAGCCCATAAAGCCTAACGAGACCCCAAACGTATACAAAATTCTGGTTTCTCCACGCAGGTGGAGGGCCCCCAGGATACTCATTATGTTTTCGGCGACTCCTGTAGATAACGTCTAGTTTTTTAAGGTACAACTAAAAATAATATAGTCCTATCAAAGGCGATCGATACGGTATTATTGCTTTTAATGCGACTATTCACAATAATACCAAGAGTAAAATGAAGCTCAACCTGCTGGTGGCCGCAGTTTTCAGTAAGCAAACAAAAACAATCCATATGAAAAACGGACGACATAACATAAGCATAAATACCAAAGCTGGGCCACTGTTGTTAATAACTGAATCGACGACAGCCTTCAACATATCGACTTGCAGTAATTTCCTATGCCAGAACTCTCTGATTCGTTAATACTCACTATGCTGCAGTCTTGCAACAGCGCTAAATCGAATGTGCTTACAACTCATGGAACGTATACTTGGAAATTTCAAATGGCCTCCATTTACTAGACATACTAAATGTTACATGTTATGCCGTATGAAACTTGAAATTATTGACTTTACACTAAAAGAATTAACTAATACTGAAGAAATATTTTGTTAATACATGGAGCATTTTACAGGGCTTTAAAATGAACAAATACTACGGAACCATCTATCCTACCTACATTTTACAAGTCATCTTGTAAAGTTTCAGTTATGTTGTTTGGTTGAGCTGTCATTAGTGTTCATATATTAAAATGGTACATTAATTTCAACCACATACCTTCGTATAATTGCCCTTGATTTGCTGCTCCATCACCATATAAAGATACACAAACTCGAGGCTCCTTTCTGTATTTAAAAGCTAATGCTACACCAGCTCCAAGGGGAACCTAGAAACAATATTTAAATTTTATCAATTTGAACCAGAAGTACAGTAATAACATGATATACTTTTAATCAAGCTTTCGTACAGTTTCTAGTAAAAAGTAGCAAAAATTATTAGCAGACAATTCTTATTGCCTGACGGCTTTTAAATTCTTTATATACATTTGGTTATGTGTTGGGCACCGTTTTATGTTGCCCTATTTAATGACACCAAACAAACTTTTCGCTCGATGGATAAAATTAGTAACTCTATCAAGATTGCAGAACGTAGTGAAACAAATGAACACCTATGCCTTTTGCGTTCAGAGCCAATCAGCTCTCAAACACAATTGCCTGGGGGGGCCCCCTCCTGGCACAGCATTTTTATTAGAAAATATTTTTTTTTTATAAGTGCCTGATTACATAGCATCGCTCAATGCAATGTGACACTCCTGGCTACATGTTATGTTGATGTTGATTGAGTCACTGTATCACTACCATTCGGAGACGACTGGCGGTTAGTTGAAGGCAAAGAGCAGCGTCTTCAGCTGCTTCCTGCAAGCTATGATGGTATCGGCTGACCGAATTGAAACGGGAAGATTGTTCCAAATAGATGGAGCATGGAAGTCAAAGCTATTGAAAGGTTGCCTTTGGACGAACATTTCACGAACGATAAACAGTCGCTCACTGTCGCACAGCTACAGCGTTTCTGCTAGATACTGCGGCCCGTTACCACAGAGGCATTTGAAAGTGATTACCGCTACCTTGAAGATGATTACGTTGTTTTATGGTCAACCAATGCAAATTACGAAGTACAAGCGTGATATGATCAAACCGGCGAGTGAAAGTCGGAATTCGAGCGGCAGCAAACAGCACTCGGAAGAATGGTTTGACGGCATTATCCGGCAGACGGCAGTAAAGTGAGTGCAGTAGTCAAGACGGGAGGTAACAAATGCCCTAATCATCGTAGCCGCAGCAGCGGTGCCAAAACGACGTCGTGTTCGTCGAATTTCTGCTAATTGCCACATCGATGAACGACTGATGTTCAGTACGTGGCGTTTGGGTGTTTTATCATCGATATTGACGCCTAGGAAGTTCAGAGACGTCGCTCGTCTGATTGAATCACCATCGATCGTAATGCTTTCGACGCTAGTGTCGTTGCTGCTCACTACCATGAACTCAGATTTGCATGGATTAGGTTTCAGCATGTTTGTACGAAGCCAGTTAACGGCTGTTGCAACTGATTCATACAATCGCATAAGATGCACTACCTCAGTTGATGTATCATAGTCTACATAAATGATGATGTCGTCGGCATACATTGCGCAGCGGCATGCGGTTGCTGCAATTAAGTCCGATAAAGGAGCTGTACACATATTAAACAGCATGGGGCCAAGGACACTACCTTGGGGAACACCATATAATGTGCTGCTGCGGGGTGATCATGTTCCGTTATACAGGGCATAGTTGAATCGATCAGACATGTAGTTCTGGAACCAAGCAAGACAAACTATCGCCTGAGTTTTGGAAAACAGAGTATAGGCGCGACAACAGAATTCGGTGGTCAACAGTATCGAAAGCAGCTAAAAGGTCGAGCACAACTGCCGCAGTGAAATGCCAAAGAGATTTAGCATGCCTTAAATCACTGAGCAATCTGAGTAGTAAAGTTTCGGTCGAGTAATTCTGGTGGTAAGCTGATTGCGTGAGAGGCAAGAAGTTGTGCAGGGATAGATGACGTTGCAAACGCAGAGCGACCGCCTGTTCTATCAGTTTTGCCAGGATGGACATGTTGGAAATTGGGCGATAATTTGCAAGGTTCTTAGCTTTAAGATATTGCTTTTTCCGTAATGGTGTTACGGCAGATATTTTTCGCGAGCAGGCATTATGCTGTTTGCCTGAGATAATTATAGACGTGAAAGCAGGGATCAATATCTCAGCAGTCTTTGATGGTACTCATAGGAATAGGATCTAAATGACAATGTTTATTCGGTCGACTAAGCAGAATGATCAGTACGTCATTTTCAGTCACTGGTTCAAATACATTGAGTACAGATGGCTCAACTGAACTGACACAGAAGTCGGGTGCCGTTGGAACGTTAATTGACTGTCTGATGTATACTATTTTATTATGAAAGTAACACATAAAGTCATCGGCATTATGTGGTACTGCTAAGGTTGGGTGCATAGTCTTCTGTAGCATTGAACTGATGACCGGCCACTTCTTGCTGTTGCGTTGGCCTTGTTCTGACAAAGTCTCTGATAGTAGTGCTTTAAGTGAAGGTACGACCGGTGGTGAAGTGTAAAATAATTTCGATAGAAGCTTTTATGGAGATCGATCTACGCCACAGGCGCTCAAGGCGCCGAACATTCGTCTTTGCGGCATTACAATCACTGTCAAACCAAGGAGCATTAGACCGGTTTCGAGCTACTTTGGTAATCAGAGGGGCATGGTAATCAGCAAGTTGATGTGCTGTTGTTGTATCGATCAACAGCATCATCCACAGTGTCAGGGGTTCCAACTAAAGATTATCTGAGATCTTCACCGAAAGAATTTCTATGAATGAGTATTCCGATTACGAAATGTTGTAGTGACAGGAGCATTGGATACCATAATTTTGGCCGGGATGTTAAAACGGACAATGTCATGGTCGGATATCTCAGGAACTAGGTCACAAACAGGAGCAAAACTACCTGACGATATGACCAAATCAAGGCTATTTCCAGAAATATGGGTGGGAGAGCTAACGTGCTGCGTTAAATCATTAGCATACAGCAGTTCAAAGAAGCATACCTAAATGTTGTCAGAACTATCGTTAAAATGTACGTTGAAGTGACCCACGAACATACGGATACAATTGTTATTTGGTAGCGTAGCCTCGATTAGATCAGACAATTCCTCAATGAACAACGCTTTACGGTCGCTAGTCATTTACCAAGTTGGTTGTGAGATAGATATTTGTTAATATGAAAATAACAGTACTTGCTGTGATTTGTTGACAGCAGTATTCGAATGTTTTTGGTTCAACTGGGCGAAGTTCGAATAACAGCAAAACTGTGCGATATGTAGTAGCTACACCACCGGCACGACGTCGATACGTGGACGCTCTAAGTAACTAAAAGCAGCAGTCACTCCTTGATGGCGATAGTGTCTTTTTTAGAAGATCACGTCTCACAGATGGGAAAAATGTCAATTTTGTTATGAGCAAAAAAGTTTGAAATAACAGCTGATTTATTGTTATTAGATTGTGCATTGCGAACAGCAGCTAATAGTCACTTCGATGGGGCGATATCAGCATTGTTATTATCGAAATTCTTGTCAGGTTGATCAATAGGCTTGAAACGCCAGACATGAATGGTTACACCAGCCGACCAGATATCTGGATTGAACATTTTCTGGGCATCCGGTCTGTATACGGTTATGCGGGCATTATGTCAGGGTGAGCTTCTTGCGGAAAAAAAGAAACATTGGTAACTGTTATATCATGATGCGCCAAATGTTTCCGGATACCTCCGGCGGTTGTGGACGATCGCGAGTTTCGGGCGTGGAAAACGGCTTTTGGGACAGATTCCTGAATGACAACTCTTTCTATAGCACAGTCTGAAGATGTGCTCGCAGTGGTACGCATACGTGAATTGCGACTGCGTTTCTTCAATACGTCGGATCAGGATGCAGTATTGACAACTTTTGAACTAACTTTCTGTTCAGCAGATGGGCATAGTTCCGTCACCGGTATCGTAGACACAAGGCTAGATTGGGTATTACTCACAATGGCGGAAGAGTCATGTTTGTCGACCGACGTAACAGAACCACTAGCAGAGCAAGTATAAGAAGAAACAGTAGACGTACCATTGGACGTCGCATTATTAGACCCCGAAATTTCTCTTACAAATCCTTCGATTGACGGAGTGAGGGCTTGGATAACTTTGCCGACAATGTGAGCAGTAGTGACTTGGGAAGCCTGAAGGGTGATTGACTGGGATTGGACGATACACTTTGGACACACTGGTGGTATGAAGGGCAACGTGCCAGCTTTGTCAAAGCGGCGGTAGGCGTCGTCATCGACACCATATTAAGCGAATGAAGAAATTAGATTAAATTTCTAAGTCACTCGTGAATATAGAAAGCCTCTCTTGTGGCGTAAACTTAACATAAGGTGGCTATAACTTTGAAACAACATGGTCATACTTCAATTCAATAACCACTGTACTGAAAATTATTAGTACTGTAGGTTCCACAAACAGCCATAAGGAAAGCAATGATTAACCAAGCTATCTAAGCCATCAGAAAAAATAAATGGCAAACAAAAAAGTATATGCCAGCCAAAGGAACTATGACTTGGCTTACGTACAGATTGTTTATATTAGCAATAATATAGTTCAGAGAATTTCGGAATAACGCAAAAGACTATGAAATCAATCGGAAAAAATCATGAGTTTACGATTCACAACCCTAAGGTCAGACTCAATTTTAAATGGTTTACGTATGGATTCTGTACCTACCAACCTGTATCTAATGATCATCAATGAGTTGAATCAAAAATTCCTACTGAACATGTTGATTTTGTGAAGTACACCTAGGTTGCTTCCATGTTCTGCATGTCAGTACAGTTTTCGATGTCTGATATTAAGTGCACAAAAATATTACTCCCCAAACCAATGTATAGTATTGTCGGTTACGCTATACATTTTATAAACTTTCAGTTAACTATAGTTGAGGATTCGGTATCTTTACCAAGTTTAAGTTTTCTACTAGATAATATACCACGCTTTACGTTTTAAATACTAAACTTCTTCGGGTTGAAAGCTACGTATATTCACCAATAATTCGGTTAGTGCATTATAACAATTACTTGGGTTCAAACTTGTTTTCTAATATTTTGTGCTGGACCTTTTAAATTAATCCTTATCGGCGAAAATCCTTTATTTTAAGCTCAGTGTAATATGGGTTAGATAGATATGCCATAACAAAACATAGGCGCATGTATTCGAGAACTCGAGCCCAAACGATAAGTGGTTATATATGAAAATACGAGAATTTTTTGAATTCGCTCAATAATGTATAATTTTTCCTATTTTGCAAACATTCTTCCTGTTATTAAACTATTAAAGTAAAAAAACTTGACCGTGTCGGATTCGAGGACGCAGCTGATAAACCAATATATTTATAAATATTACCAAAAGAAATTTTAATTTACATAACCATTACGCCAACCTTAATTTATCATATGTTAATTCTAATTTACGATTTACTGTATTATAATATACCACCAATTTCAGTGTGATATCGAAAGAAACAACTTAGGTATGCAAAGCTAAGCGATGTTTTTTGCGTATTTTCCCATCCACAGAGCAAACCGTTGTCTGATGTAGACCATGCCCCAAGCAAAAACGTAAAACGAATTAGACGTATATTGTATATCGTCTAAAACGTAGCTAAATATACTCAGCCGGTATCTGGTTACAGCAATAGCAGTTATAGCAGTGAACTAGTGACGAGCACGTTAATTCCTACGCCTGAAAAACATAACCGCCTAACGCACCAAAATAAGCCATGCGATCGCCAAATGCCATAGTCTTCGAAAATGACAACTTAAGTGTAGATTGGGGCCACCCTCCTAAGCATTTTATATGCGATATTCCGGAATTTAAAATCTTTTACTACAAATGCAAAAACAACATTATACTCAATCCAATCTGCACACTTACCTGAGCTCCAACAATGCCGTTACCGCCATAAAAATTTTTAGCGTACATATGCATTGATCCACCTTTTCCAAATACATTTCCGCCAACTTTTCCTTTAAAGGTAGTAATACATTAATGCGCGACTAAACTTAACATACGCCCACTAACCATCCTATTTTGTAAAATCAGATGTCAAATCAACATCCATTGTTAGGGAATAATTACGAAAGGGGATTCATTTCTAGCCCACAAGTAGTGGTTTGCAATCGGCCAATAACAGTTCCACGACGATTATATAAGTTTTCAATAAGGATACGTCTCTGTTCGTGAATAAATTCAATGTAAATGCGTCATAAACGAATGGGTCCTGTAGTCTATCTTTATGTTCTCGAACGTTACCCTAGATAATTCAAAAGCGATAAGATTTCGTTCACAAACTATTTTGATGTTCTCGAAGAGAAAACAGCAAATTTTTGATTGAGTAGATAAGGTTTGGTTATGCAATTTTTGCAAATAACAAACTAAGATAGTCACCGGGCGCAGGTTAAGTTTACTCACGCATAAGCAGCAATATATTGCAAAATTCAGATAATAGAATTTGCAAAAAACTTACCGGAATGAAAACTCATTTTTCCAATTTTCATAACATATTTAATATATTTATGAATGCTTAAATGTTACAGCTATTACAAAGATATTTTTACCATCAAACCGAGAATTAAACCACTTGGCGTAATGCCACTATCAACATGTAGGAAATATAAATTAAGTGGCGTCTTATAAATAATACTGTCTGCTAAGCTCGACCAACCTGGTACATAAACGCAAATAACAGGAATCACCTAATAATAGAAATATATATATTTAAATACTGAAAAATAATGACTCAAGTCATACGCAAAACGCCTACGCAAGTATACAATTATTTAAAATCAGTAGCAGGTAGTAGAAATTGCGACATCCAATTTCTGCCCGAAGTATTAAAAAGTCTGCTATAGTATTGACTGCAACTCAAATTCCTGATAGGTGGCATTAACCGCATTTGATTAGAACAATTTGCTGTTTACGCATACGGAAATATTGTCATGAGGTGAAGATGGAATTTGGATTAAATGTTAAGAAATGCAAATTATGAGCTACAAAACCTTAAAATTGAAAAATCAATCAAATTTAAGCAAATTCAGTTGGCACAAAATAACAACAAAATTATGGTTGAGTTTTTTAGATTAAGGCAACACGCATAAAAATCTAACAACACTTTGCCATAAGTATATTTTGTAGAAATTATTGTGATTTGTCTAGGTGCGTGTGCAAAATAAGACTGGTGCGATAGTTTTACTGTAATATAGGTTTAGCTAGCAAGTTTTTTACTTAAAACGTATTAATTTGCCAACGTTTATGCAATTTGGCATTTGGTTAGATGCTCCAACGTAAGCTAAGACTACACTGTCACCGTTCACATAAGCTAGCATTATATTGATTTATTTATGCGAATACTGCGTGGGGCTCGTGCTAACTTTTACAAAATACGCACAAGATTGTTTGAAAATTCAAAATCACCTTGTAGAAATTTAACAATGAACCTTCTTCAAAAGTAGTTCTAGTTAACATCTTTTTTTCTAGTAAGACTTGATACACCAACCCGTCCCACCACATAATAATAATTACTGCTAATAAATTCTCTAGCAAGAGTTAGCCCAATTCGATTCACTGCAATTTAGAATATATATACATGTATATATTCTGCGACAAACGATTATTATAAAATCATGTTTCTCCTACTGTGCACCGTGTTACTTAGCTAACACATAACTTAAGAAACCGTGAGAAGTTTAGTAAACCAATACTGTTTTCCCAAAAAAGCATCACGTTATGGTTCGAACACTAGCCCAAACGAGATAAAGCAACGTCATATTTATAACGAATAATTCAAATTAATCTTAATTTTTGGAAAAATACTATTTACCCCCAAGTTCTGCAAGAACGTCTCGAGGCGGCACGCCCATTAAATAGGTCCATCCATGGCACATGAAAATATTAAAATATAATGTAAATGTTACATGAAATAAGTAAAAATCATAAACACAGCTGACATTATTAAAACATGTATTCCTCCTGCGATTTCGGGAAGATGTCGGATGCAAATTCTAAGCGACCTTGGAACAAAATTGAATATTAAAGAAATTCGGAGAAACAAGCTAGCTTCTTACAGGCTTTGTGTTTGATGTATACGCTACACTAAAACCTGTGTAACCACGAACCCATTGTAAACCCAAAAACCTCATTGACCCTAACCCAATCGAAAACAACTGAAAAGGCACGATATATTCATGCTAGCCTCTAGATAACCGAACCATAGTATTTAACATATTATAGACCATTCTTGATGCTCTATACTCAATACGTAACAAAGTACTGAAGACACACTATATTCTGGCAATCGGGTTCATTGACCATAAACTCATTGAAAATCTCTGAAATGTTATGAAATATTCGTGTTAACACTAGATATGCAAACCATCGTATTCAATGTACCGAAAAACCTATATATAGACCACTCTTGATGCCATACAAGCAATAAGTAACCAAACGAATGAACTCACTACATTTTGGCAATCGGGTTTGTTGACCATAAAATCAGTGAAACCTTATTAAAAGGTATAACATAGTCAAGTTGGACTTAAAATAGCAAAACCATCATATTCAGCGTGCTCGATAACCTAATAGTCAATAAAAACAAGAACATACCGAAATTTGAAAAATCGCTATTTATGACAAAAGCTCGACGAACCATACTCGGGCCAACAACGACCCAGAGAGTGCTCCCACAAGAAAGTCGTGGTCGTAATGTTGTTTCTCGATGAGCTGATTCTGAATGGTGCTCTCCATTTTTCGATGCCAAACCTGTGTCACGAGCTATGGGCTGCTAAAGACTGGTGCACGTACGGCCAAATTGGGAAAAAACCCTTAAAAACCTGTTTTTTGCAATTTTGACCCTGAAGATAAGGTCGGGGTTGTTCACGTTCAACTAAAGGGCACATCGTCATCACGTCGGCTATCGAATAAATAATTTATCGAAATTCATCCACCATAAGATGAATTATGAATTACAGAAACAGACAAAAAAGAAATTTTCACGATTTTCCCCCTAGAGACCTCAGTGGAAACTCCGCTGGCTTCGCTCGCTGGGTTTCAACAACTCTCTAGCAATACTATTATCAGTGTTGCGACTCATGTGTGTATATGAAAGAACATGAAAAAAATATCGCAACAAATCTAATGGACAGCTTTGTCTTGGCGCGACTGCTTCAATCATGAACAAACTGCCTTCGTTCCAACATAATTTCACCACCTAACATTTCATTTCCCTTCCCAGAGGTGTTCCCTATGTAAACTTTGCTTATAAACTATGAAATGAGGCAAGTAGGTGCTGCTAAACTAAATGCCACTGACCCAATTAATACTCGTTTTAAAAGTCATATGACCTTATCAAAATACTTCTTTAATGTTAAGCCCCATACTCCATAGAAGCTGTAGTACCAGTGATTGAAACAGAGCGAGCGAAGGAGCTTCCACTGAGGGTGCTAGGGGAATCCAGGAAATTTTTTTGTCTGTCGCTATCACTCATCATCGCAGGGATGAATTTCGATAAAATTCTTTTTATCGACAGCAAAAGTGATCACGATGTGCCGTTTAGTTAAACACGAACAGCTTTGAACGCAGCTTCAGGTTCAAAACGGCAAAAAACAGGTTTTAAGGTGTTTTGCCAAATCTGGCCATACGGGTACCATCTATCGCAACACAATCTTCGCATCGAAAAACAGCGATCATAATGAAAAATCAGTTCATCGAGATCTACAACTTGGCTGAAGACTACGTTTCAATATGTCTGTCCATAATCTGAATCCAGTCATATCACACAAGCCTTGTAAGAATGTGTCAGTAAATGTGTTCCCTTCGAATGTGACAACGAGAAAATTATAAATCAGGCCCATCAATAATTTGTTACTTGTCTCTATGTGACCAAGTTATCTTCTAAAAGTGAAATACGCCTAAGTACAGTCATGCGCAAAAATAAGTGCATAAAAAACGAAAGAGGAACGCAATCGAACTTTAGAACGTTCTTTTGCAATCGAACGTAACTGTAAACAAAATTTGTCGCATTTTAGAACGAATAATTTTGCGTTCGTTTATGACCGAACGTAAGCCCAAACGAATGTTGTAACGCTGGTTTATAAATGAACATTGTTGCGTTCGTTTTTTATGAGCATATTTCTGTCCCTGCCCGTACCTCTGTGATCTTCAAATTGTGGGTGGGTGGGGGCCCCTGGCATTTGCAAGTGCTCGGTATCTAAATGTTGGATGCCCCCGGCTCAACGCCTCTTGGCAATTTTTTTTGCTTCCGCTCGGCAAAAACACCACTAAAAGACATAAAATGTGACCAAAATTTGTACTAAAGTTGGGTCTTGAACCAAAAAATCCGTTAATTTTGTCAAAATGCTTTTTCTCTAAATGAAAAGCGTTTTGGAAGCTTTTCCACATAATTTTTAATCACCTTTCTCTTGACAAAATTAAGGGCTCTCTGGTTCCGAACGAGTGCATCCCCGGTTCATGTCCCCTGGCAAAATTTTCAGCGAATGGAGAGTTAAGTACCTTACACGATCCTAGCTGAACAATGGACAGATCCAATGACAGGAAGTTGATAAAAATTATTGAAAACACTCAAAAATTAAGGTAGCAACTGTAATGTCGCAATTTTTGTTTTCTATACAGGTGCTGACCTCTAGATAACCAAGCCATCGTATTCAGCCTACCAAAACACATATATGGCCAATTATTCTTAATGCCCTGCACACAGTACATAACCAAACTGAAGACAGCCTATATTCTGGAAATCGGGTTAAACTGAAGGGGTATGAAATATGCACCCTGGATTCTAGACAGTAGAATCATAGCCAGCGTACCGAAAAACCTATACATATAATAATTCTTGATGCCCTGTAGGCAGTACGTAACCAAACTGAAGACAGGCTATATTCCACCAGCAACCGGGTTCACGAAACCCATCGAAAATATCCGAAAAGGTATGAGATACTCGTGCTGGATTCTAGATAATCAAACCATCGTATTCAGCCTACTTAAAACCCTATAGACAATTATTGATGGCCAGTACACAATACGTAACTAGTAACTCTATCGATATTGCAGAACATAGTAAAGCATAGGTACATCTACGGCTTTTGCGTCCACAGCCAATCAGCTCTCGATAGCATACGTCGATATGCTATATGTAGATATCACACAATACCGCACAAGTTAGAACAAAACTAACACCGGCAATAAGTTTACCATGCCCTAAACCACCAAGCGCAAGCTATCAGCCTCCCAGGATGTAACAGTAAAATTAGGAATTTTGGATCGATGAACCATGGCGCCGCCATACACCCATACCCATAGAACCATGGATCGCAGATCAAACTAAACACCAGCAATGAGTTTGTCATGCCCAAAAACCCCCAAGTAAAACTTTTCAACCGCCCAACACGTCAGAACAGATTTTCGAATTTTGGGTCGAGGAACCACCGGGTGCCATGCCTCAAACCTCATGAACCGTTGCCGTAATCGAAAAACAAAAAAGAGGCACCAGCATTCACAGTTTTACTATGAAATAAACTTAACCACAGAAAAAATTCGAAAGTTAAAATAAGAATAATCTTGATTCTGTCATGGGTACCAAAATGAGATAAAAACCTTTATTTTGTTCTCTGATCCCGAACCTGGGGGGCGCCAAACCCAAGTATCCAAGGGTCACAGAGCAAAACCAACACCGGCAATGAGTTTCCATGCTCGAAAGCCGCTCAGGACGTCAGAATAAATTTTCGAATCTTGGGTCGGGGAACCATGGGGCATCATACCTCAAACTCCGTAACTCTAGAACCGGAGCCTCAATCGAAAACAAAAGAGGCTTCGGCATTTATCATTTTACTATGAACCAAAACCATCCAGAGAAAAAATTCGAAAGTTAAGATAAAAATAACCTTACTTCCGTGAAGGGTACTAAAACGGGGCTAAATACCCACATTTCGACACCTGACCCCGGAACCAGAACTCAAATCAAAAAACACTCGGGAAGGTACACGGTAAATGGACAATGCCAGTTCGAATGAAGCGAAGATCATAAAAATCGGTTAAGTAGCTCCCGAGTTATGGCCAATCACACACATAGATATGAAATTTAAAAGATTTCACCCATGCAACACACAATCTCCACTACGTTTCACTACGTTCTGACAAAAGAGCAGACTATATTCTGGAAATCGGGCTCATTGACCCTAATTCCAATGAAAATGTATCAAAAGGCATGAAATATGCATGTTGGACTATAATGACCAAATTAATGGACTCTGAGTTCAGAAAAACATATACATAGAGATTATTAATTCCCTGCACTCAATACATAACCCAACAAATGAAAACACCCTACATTTTGGTAATCGGGTTCGTCGACATTAACACCCTTGAACCCCAAAGAAAGAAAGGCATAATATAGTTAAGTTGAACCCTAGACATCACCCTATTCAGCGTGCATGATGACCTAACAGGCACTCATTATAAGGTAAAAACATGCAATACCATGCCGAAATTTGAAAAATCGCTATTTCTGGCAAAGGCTCAAGGAACCATACTCAAAGTGGTCCCACAAAAATCGTGGTCAGCAATGTTGTAGATCTCGATGAGTTGATTCTGAGCGGTGCTCTCCATTTTTCAATGCGTAACCTGTATCGCGAGATATGGGTTCCGAAACACTGGTACCAGCATGGTCAGATTTGGCAATGAGCCCTTGAAAAACATGTTTTTGTCTGTAAACTGAGGTCGGACCTGTTCGTGTTCAACTAAAGGTCACATCATGATCACTTTTGCAATCAAAAAATAAATTTGTCGAAATCCGTCCATCTTAAAACGAGCTATGAATGACAGCGACAGACAAAAAATTTCATGTTTCCCCTAGTACCGTCAGTGGAAACTCCGTTTCAGTTAATAGTGTTATTCCTTAAACTCTTAAAAAACGGATGAAAACAGACAGTAAGCTGACGCTTACTAAAACTATAAGAATGCGGAATAACAACGGAGAATTTAACATTTTTGATAAAAATAACAGACTCATTCTGGATTAATCAGTAGAAATGCAAAGAATAATCCAGAATTACACGAGATTACGCTAAATGTAATCATGAGGCAAAAGCAATTGTGACAACATTATTAACGTTTAGACTATCGAACAGCCAGTCCAACAACACAAAACATATATAACTGGTTGTGAAACGTAGCTCCAAATAGTACATAGTCAGGGTAATGAACTTAATATTCAGAATAATAATTAAACGTACCGGTATGCTGTTATAACCGCGTCGTCGGGATGCAATGCGGCTCGCATTCCAACAGCGATAGCTTCCTTAATAACACACATAAAACTTCGAAGCAGTGCATTTCCAAACAAACTTTTAGTCGTACACCCACATATTATGACATTTAAAAAATAATAAATAAGATAACGATGTATACTTCGCAATTCTTAGACAAATCAGACAATATAGCGCAAATGCAGAACTTCGTCATTTTGATTTGACGACTCGTTCCAAGGGCATATCCAGTTCTGGCTACGAAGTGACGTATCAAGATGCCGTCCAGATACACAGAATAGGTTACATGGGAACATTTACCAAACCGTGAATTATCTAATATACAAAAAGAAGAGACATGTTAACAGTAGAGTACACTACCAAATAATTGAAAGACTGCAAATGCAGATCTTCGTCATTTTCATTTGAAACTCATTCTAAGGACATATCCAGTTGTGGTTACGAAGTGATGTATCAAGATGCCGTACAGATACACAAAATATGTTAACTGGGAACATTTACCAAACCGTGAATTTATATCTACTCTACAAAAAGAAGAGATTTGTCAAATTTAGAGTACACTGCTGGATAACGCGTACCCAGTAATTCAACGAAGATTTTTAAATTTAAAAATACTATAAATCCTAATGAAACGTACCGGATACACCATAATACAATAAAAGCTAACCGTTTAACATGCTAAAAGCCCGATGAGTCATCGGTCACATGTAGGAAACAATAAACTCTGTCAATATTTAAAAATTGTTTGTTGTTAGTAGGCGGAAACGTACTATATGGAATCAAAAACATCATATGAAATAAGTTGTTACAATATTAACGTTTCATTTTGCTACATGATGCATGATATTAATAAGTCAGGAAACATTTCGTATTTCATTGGCGTAAACCCCACTGGGACTTCTTTTAAGAACAAGGTAGAATGCCCTTTTTTGCAAAATTACTAGCTTGCGTATTACTGCGGTTACAAAAAACGGCCCATCGGTTTACATTTTATAATATTTTTATGTTATTTAACGAATCTTAATGAATTTAGATTTTGAAAACGTTAAATCTACTTTAAAAATATTATTTAAAAATTAAAAGTGGGTGGACCTACACATAGTCATTTTTATATTAATTTACTGTGAAAATTGACGTTGGCGCATTTGTGTTATAATAATTATTGTTAAAAATGTGAAAACATTTATGCATACTTTATGAAAAATTTAATAGTCATTGTTTAATAAGAGCCAGCTTATTTTATTAGGCCATTTTACGACGGCTGCGACATATCTTTCTACTTTTTTGGGACACTGAATAGTAGATCATATTAAGTACGTAATTTAATAATACCACCGATTTACCAGGTTATACTAGATAAATTCAGCTTCTTAACATTGTAACTTCCCAGAGAGATGCCACGAACCCGTGAAAACTATGATAGGTATTCGCCATAGTTGCGATGACCGACCTGCGTTTCGAAATTAACGCTAAATTCCTCTATGTCATTCGACGGATGAAGTTTCGTGTGTAAAATAGCCTTATAGCAAGATAGACGCAGGTAGCAGGAAACTGGGGAATGTATATGTTCTGAAGCTGATACTTAAAAATTTCGCACTTCCGGCAGTTCAGCGATCTTCCTAGAGTGCTCGCTTCAGGGTCTGCGCAAAGTGTCAGTCTGTCAATGCCAGCACCGAATAGAGGAACATAGTGAGTGCTGTGTCGCAAAGCCGGTGATCTTCGCATACCTGCTACCCATTTATCTACCACTTAAGAATGAACAGCTGGGTTGGCTGGAGCACAATGTACTTTAATCCCTTGCTCAAGAAGATTGCTGCAATTTTATGGTACAGTGTATTACAAGTCAAACGCTCTAACCATTCAACGATTGCGACACTTCCGCTGGCAATTGGCTGCCCAATAAAAGCCAAACTGTTACCTGCCCCGAATATAAATGACAAAATCCACGTATTTTCTTCTCCTTGTACATGCTTGCAGCAACCGATTCCATTCGACGAATGGTTTGCATTTGTCTATAGTACGTTATTGCATCATCTATCTTGACCGAAACCTTTGTGCTAGGGCCCTTACTAAGCCGATGAAGCTTGAATTCCTGCAAAATACTGAACATTTCCTGATAACAAAAATTTGAATATCCCAAGCCAACCTATGTTATGAGTCATGACGAAAATTTAAGTCCAAATTAGTAGAACGCCATATTATAATAAAGCACAAAGAAAAACATGTAATTAAGGATGGCCATAAACGAACCGCTCAAATATTTTTATCCAACCCGTATTAGTGAATATCCGGTAAAAATTACACACTGTTGCCTCATTTTTTATCACAAAATTAGGTTACTTTAAGGATAAACGTTTTTGCTGTGAAACCATAGTTAAACACTGGTGTGTTAAAATAAAATAATGGTTTCCGGGCTGGACCGCTGGGCCGCTCTAGACCGTTTAAATTTTTCCCAAAATACAATATTTTTTCAACCAATCGTATTGATAAGATTCAGCGAAATATTACCTTGTGTTGCAAGAATTGGACTGCCGCAATTGACAACTTTTGCGTCATATATTTGTTGTATTTTAAGGATAAACGTTTGTGACTGCGCCCATTAAATTTCCGCACCAGTGCGTTAAATATTATCATGGTTCTGAAATTTTTATAGATTGGTACAATATGTACCTTAAATAGCATACTCCTGGTTATTTGTACTCGCCTGTTACAAATATAGCTAATAAAATCTATTGGGAACGTTCTCCAAGATGCAAGAAAGCATTTCCGTAGTCCAAGATTACGAAAAATATTATAGGCTGTTGAACCATATATTTTACCGAAGGTTAGTTATTGGGAAATTTTCCCAAATGAAATTTGGCACCAATAGTTGCTATGTAACTCCATAGTATGTGTGAGGATAAATTCTTTCCAAACATGATGTATGTCAAACTGCCTAAAAGCAATTCTCAGTGGATTAGATATCGACGTGACGTTCAAATTTTTTACGTCTGTTAGCTAAAAACAAGGTTTTGACATGATTGGTCCGGTTCTGAAAAAGTTCCTAGGGTTACATAACTACATGCAATAGTTATCTAAAAAGTTACTGGATCTCATATGGCCAACATGACAAACCAGACAATCGCCGTCAGTTATCCTAATCATAAATCATTGTGCACACAAGACAAACAAATTTTACGCAGTTCACCGCTATCAAATGAAACTTCGCTCGCTTAGCATCGTTTCAATAAGATATCCATGGCCATGTATTATTAACCCAATAACAAAAACGGACACGGCGACGTATCACCCAGCACAGAAACTACGAAAAAAATTCTGACATAAAAACTCAAGCTTACAGCACTCGGCTGTCGAAACAACCAACACTAGTATCTTGAATGTTAGATGGAAATGAAGCGAACATGATTTCATTTGAAGTTGTCATTTTATGTAATGACCTGTAAGAAGCTGTGTTTGATGCATTATCACCCTAAAACCTCTTGAACCCAGAACCCATTGAAAATCCTTAAAAATCGTGCACCGTAAACACTATCGAAAACAACTGACAACGTATCAAATATGTGTGCCCTACATAAGCCTATCTGGCCTGTCCACAGTGGGCGGGTGGGGGGACCCACACTTTCCAAATCCCCCATGTTCGTGAGATTTTCTCCCATGTCCTCCCCCCCACTCGGCCGAAACCACCATGTTCAACTAATTATAAAAATTTTTTATGTATCAAAACTTATGTTTTTTGTTTGCAAATTGTTTTTAAACATTAATTACTACTTATAATGCTAAAATATCGTTTTTTAGCTTTAAAATACATTCACAGTAGTAAAACTGCATGAAAATAATGAAACATTTAGTATTTTTAAACAAAATTTGTCCCCCCATTTTTAATTTTCCCCCGAGAATGAAAATGGAGGGCCCCCCGAAGTTTCCACTTCCACTTTTCGGAGGCCAGCCTATTATTGTATTAAGCCTACAGAACGACATAATTAATCAATTCTTGATGCCCTGCATACAATACATACCAAACTACAGAAGACATAATATGTTATATACTATATTCAGGAAATGGGAACCATCATCCGTAAACACACTGATAGATCTGAAAAGGCATGAACTATTCCCCAACCAAAGCCTCGTTAAAAAACCCAGACCATTCTTGACGGCTTGTAACCGCACTGCAGCTGTCGGAAGAGCATTAGTGTAATGTAACGACCAATTGCAAATATGCATGTTTATAGATGGAAATTTTAGACATTTTTAGGTGGGCAAAAAATTTATCAAATTTTTGAAGGATTTGATATCATGAACTGGGGAAATGAAAATTCAATGGAAGATCATAAACTGAAAAATCTTCTGAGGTAGAAATAATCGGGGACCGTATTCCAGCTTTAAGAAGCCAAATAAACATAACGATCATAAAACCTGCTGGAATTTGAATCAGAGCGAGAACATTGAACTGAATTTCCATGAGTATGCGTATTTAAATACCTCTAAAATTGAAGTTTCAAAATTATAACTAAGTGACTTTAACTCTAACTGTGGGTATACGATAAATTTGTAGGTTTGTTTAGCCAGTTAAACACGTTGGTTTCATTATGTTAAGCATAATACTGGGTATGCCATTAACACTGCAAGACGGTGTATAGGCTTTCGTTGTGGTGAACGCAATTGTGTTTGCGTGGTATCTAAAAAGAAAAACGCTATATTGTAACAAACACTTAAAATTCTAATTTTTTGAAAGTTACGGTATCTAAAAAATATAAAGGTCATTGACAGAAAGCACAAGGTCCCATGCGTTTGATAATCGCTTAGAACGCCTGTAGCGCAGCCAAAACTTAGTGCTGATGTATATATACTGTCTTTTGAAAATTTAATGGGATTCAGCAAGCTAATTGGGAAACTCGAATATATTACTACGGCAAATCTGATATTATCGCGCCGTTGTCACTCAAGGCGCGCGTGAGTTGCTATTAGAATTTATTGAACCTGATAGGTGCTGTTCGATAACGCAAACAGCCTGCGAAATATAAAGTGAATTCATTAACCGGACACAATGTGATTCCGAAACTTTACGAATTTGTAAACTTCATGACATTGTAAAGAACAAGTACTAATACACATGAGCGTACAAGAGTAAAGAAAACATTTCTACACAACTCGTAACTCGCGCCGCGAAAGTAAATAGAATGAGCGTGACTAGACTGTTTTCAAACTACCGCTACGCGCAATATTGCACTTCCTAGGCCCGTCTCAAAGTTATATGAAGACAATAATACACTCGGCCATGTTCAGCACATAACCATAAAACAATTTATTTCTTCCTCGAATGACCAAAAAACACTGTAAGTTTCGAAATGTATAAATCATATCATTCAAGAAAAAGATATATATACTTTCCATACTCATAATCATGTTGTACGCCCATAGTACTTACCGCATTGGAAACCTATCACGGAAATACAATAAGTGTCGTCTTCTCACGGAGCAAACGCAAAAATTATTGGATTCACTTTAAGCCTCTGCTCACAGCTAAGTGAAAAAAGCCAAAATATGGCAATCTTTGCTGCCAGAATTTTAGCATTTCACAGCCTAAGTCATCCCACATTGTTATTGTCATTCCTAATGCATAATTAAAACGACACAATCAGCGTGTTTACTGGATCGTATACAACTATAAACGAATGGTTCACCCACGACGCAAGGAATTAACTCAATAAAAACTAGAATTTCTATTTATTCTATATATCTCGAAAGCGGTTGCTTTGACAAAAGATGTAATGTAGCATAGTTGAAGCTCTAGATGTGATGATTCTCCATTTTTGTAAAACATACAGCGAAATGTTTTCGACATCGCTACTTAGCGGGGAACCAGAGGGACTGATATTTTAAGCTACGTAAGCCCTTGTCGGATTGACACCCGTCGTATCAATGGCCATATTAATTTAGCGCTGCAAATTTTCGATCTAAAACAGCATATAAATAACCTTAAGTTGAGAAATAATAAGCGATACTTACATAAAAGGAATTGATTGTTATACTTGGACGCTGGGAAGAAACTTGGCCCACTCCTTTTGATCTAATTAGTAATGCCCCAAATAGTACAAAACACCGCATAGTTACGAACTTTGTTCACGGTTATCCAAATACACCATCAAAATTTAACTAAATGAAACATACTACCCAAGACATATTATGAAGCAGAGTCTTTGTTTTCACAATCAGTTGGTTTCTTCTATAATCATTGATTATGCATAGCTTGTTTACTTATTCCAATTCTATAACCCAATAATAACCACAATTTAAAAAGGTTTGCACAGTGAAACATACCGGGACATCAAAGCTTAATGTCGCGTCCGATGAAAACGCTTGGGTTATTATGGCGGACAGCGGCTGGCCCACACGACCCTAAAACCATTTATATATGTTTAAATAAACACAATAAAAAACAAAAAGATTAAAGCGGAATCTCAAAGGTTTCTCCAGCCTAACATCAACAAATTTGGAATTAGCTTAGTCAATGGACACAAGATTCGAAAATGATTATCTTAATGATGTTGACAAAATTTGGAAATGAATTACTAAGTTTTTTATAGAAAGGGAAGGGAGGGCTGACCTCTCACTGAGCTCTAATAGATACCTCCGCTGATCCAAAAACTTTTGTGTACGACCACCACAATTTTCATTTTCCTCTATTCCCGTTAGTAGTATAAGACCCCTTTTGGTGACAGCCGTTTTTGTGCTCCCATGTGGTGCCTTTTCAGAAACCTCAAAAACGCGCGTTGTGTTTTGACAAACATTCGAACGCATCAGAGCACCTTTTCAGAAACCTCGCAAAAAATGTCAGAATCCTCAAAAACGTGCGTTGTGTTTTGACAAACATTCGAATGCATCACAGCATCTTTTCAGAAACCTCGCAAAAGATGTCAAAGCTCCCCAAAACCCAGCGTTGTAATTGCACAAAAAAAGGGTGTCAACAAAAGGGTCTTATTTTTTCGAGATATTCATACAACTACACAATCAAAAGGGGGTCATAATATTTCGAGATATTCATACAACTATACTACATAATGTTATACATTCTTTCGAGAAAATTATCCAAAACATCCTCAATCTTTTGAAACTTTAGTTGAATAATTACTTTGCCGTTACCATATTCAACAGGGTATCCGTCGAGATATACCAATTTAAGCTTAAGCTTGTTGGTATATAGTATATTACAAGGGACGTAGCTTAGGTTTTTAGGTTCATAAAAGATGCTGCTGTCATCAGCATGTAAATTTGGCACAAGAGCTAATATTTTTTGTGAATTATTTTCAATAATTTGGTCTTCAATAAAATCCGCCTGCAGAGCTAACACCCTGTTATAAAAGTCAATATCACACATATGTTTGCCTGTTGTTGTACTTGAAACCGAGTTAGCATCCAGACCCAAAACATTTACTAAAATTGGAGAAATGTTGTCAAGTTTTGCTCCATTGAGGCACTTAATTGTAACTTTTCCAGTAGTAGCACTGTAAGTAATCTTGATATCGTTCGAGCCAATCAGACTTTGTAACCTAGACACCAGTTGTGAAGGATTAGCAAGTACTGTCTGATCTAAAGTTACGCAACTAGTTTTCGACTTTGTAACATATCTCAGGCTACAAGAATTAGAAGGAAAATTAAAAATCGGTAGCGGTATAGATATTTTTGAGAGACATACTTGGTAACCCTGCAAACCAAAATCCAAAAACGTATTTAAGCAACATTCAACAATCAGACTATTAGCCTCAGACTGCACCTGAACTGTGAAACTCATAATGGCACAATAAAATATATTAAAAATCATATATTTATATAAAATATCTATGATTATTATTTTTTAATTTTTAGGAGCTTCCGCCACATCGAAGGATTCGTCTGCTCCTCATAATTTTATATATTATTATTATTATTATTAATTTTCCTATAATTTTCAGGTGTTTGCATATTATTTCAGGTACATATATTTTGTGTATATACAAAATTTATGTACCTAAAAGATATGCGTTTTACTAGAGTTCTGTTTCAGTTTTTACAAGAAATTTAAAAATGTTATCTAAAAAATATAAAAATAAAATATGTAAAAAATATGGGGAGCAAAAATTTATTGCTCGATCAACTATTGATTCGCTTCGTTACTTTGAGTGCCTTTCTCGCTAAGGTAGATATATTTACATAAATCCCAAGGATATATTTGATTTTTATTATACTATAATATATAATATACAACATGCGTATATATTCACATCAATTCATCTTCACAAATCATTTTGTCTCCAATACATCTTGTGGTGTAGTCTTTACACAAAAGCCTTTTGTTCAAAGTAAATTTTAATATTCTTCATGACATTCTTCGAAAATTGTTCCACTGTATTCTTCTTCCTTTGAATCACAAAGTTTTTCAACATCACCTCATTTGACTCTCCCAGTAGTAAAGATTTAAAGGTTTCTTTGTTCAGTATGTCCATATTTTCTCTTGTTAGAGAGAAACCCTTAATCTTAAAAACATTAGTCATACTGCCACCATCGTTGACCTTATAGCAGTAGCTTTTGGCGCCTGTGCAGTAGAACTCTGTGATGTATGCGTCGGGACTAAAAGATCCTTCCAGTTCGTTCTTTAAATCACCAAGAAACACAGATTCTTCAAGTTCTCTTCCTTCGTTATCACTCACGTATATCAAACTGTCAGTATCAGAGTAAAGGATCGTCCTCTGTACTTTTTCCATTAATTCCAGCAGATGTAGACGGGCGTGCGCTGTCGTGAAGCATGCAATAGGCGTATTTGAGAAAGCCACAGGGGTTTCAATTTCTTTTTTAGCTTGTAGTTAATAAGCATCATGTTATCGCCAGCCACTTCGACTTCTGTGACTTCGTGCCGTGGATCAGAAATACACTTCACGAAATCGCTGTATTTGACGACATATTTTGCTTTTGCAAAATTCATGTTTTGACCAAACTTTCCCCCTGACAACAAAATAAACATTAAAAAAGTTACGTTTGACATACGCATAAACACACCAGCACACAAATTATATATACATTAATCCAACAATACACATAAACACACCAGCACACAAATTATATATACATTAATCCAACAATACTTTATAAATAAAACAAACATTGCAATAATCAAACATTTACATATAAATGCACACATGACTAAAATAGTTACATAGACTATTTAGAGCCAGCTTTGCGATTGATCGTATGCCAGGATTCTTTTTCATGTTGTTGACATCTAGGTGTATGCCTTCTTTCTGTTTCCATTGTTGTATGAAGATTTGTTGATCTTCTTGTGACTGACATTCGGCTAGGAATCCTGAGGCTTCGGTCTTCAGCTACAAATAGGTGTTAATGTAGTCCTGGAACACGGTTTTCGATCGCTCTTTAAAGTGCCATACCTCGTAAATATCAATCATGGTATAGTTTCTTTGAAGTGCATACATTATTTCAATAGGTGTCCATATGCCTCGCAAGCATCGATATTTAGCTTCGTGAGTACATTTTCTGTTGTATGTCTCTGTTGAGCAAGTATGGCATAGTGGAAATATCAGTTTTCCATCCGATCCAGAATATGGTAGCACACCAAAGATAGCAGTTTCAGGTGGAAGTATCTTGCAGTACGCCAATCCAAAATATTCATTGATCGTTTTCGGTTATAATTTCCGGAAATTTGATAGGCATTTCTTTGTTCTTCAGAACAAAAGGATATAATGAGTTTACATCTTTATAGTAAATTCGTTCGTCTTTGATCTTATATGCGGCAACCATCGTGCTAGCCCTTCCTCCTCGAAGTGCACATCGAATATCAACCACAGCCCTGTCAATGTTTTTCGATTCGAGATACAAACTTATGAAAGGGTCTTTCTTCTTCATTTCTTCCCATTCATGGCTCCATATTATTTCCAGGAAGTATCCATATTTAGTTATACGGTGTAACCGTTCGTTTGTTTGTTTTCGAAAAGTTCCCATCTTCTTATTAAGAAAGTTGTTAAACATTTCGTCGTCGTAACACGATTGGCAACCATGCATAAAGCATCCTAAGAATTCATACACAGTATTTTTGTCGCGGCAAAATCCGTCCACAAAGTATTTACCAATCTTCTTCTCGTCACCATGTTGTGCTGATTGAATGTGTAGTTTATCTTTAAACGATATATAACTCAGCCATTGAGCACATTGCATGGAATGCTTCCGAATTTTATCTGGACTTGCAGATCAAATTATACCGAGAGTGTTTAATGTGAGGTAATTACTTCTGAAAACAATCGATACAGCAGAGGCTATCGTGCAACCGTTTGCAAATATATCAACTTTGCTAGTTTCAAAAAACATTTGACGAAACCGTTTACAAGCCTTTTCTAAGACAAAAACATCATCGATACAGTAGGCTTCTAAGGAG
>JASANE010025454.1:0-31326 GCA_030248225.1 Trileptium ribeirensis | reverse complement strand
CAAAGGCTCATGCGAATGCTTCAAAGAATTACACTACATAACTATTACGTATATGCCCTACATTACTAACATAATATTTATACTGAAACACTATAGGCTATTTACTTTAGTCGCGTGGACATCCTAAAAGCTGATTGGCTACCTCAGAGTCATGTGTATACTCTGCAGTACATAAAGAAATTATTACTCCGTTAATAATTCAGTGCAACATTAATGCGCGATACTAGCTTAAGTAATTTTTATTGAATTGTTACACAATAACCACCAAAAACTACTTCTCGTTAAAAGCGTATTTTCAAGCTATATAAATTATCACTGCAAGTCACTCTTAGCACACTAGCATAGCCGTCTAACCCCTCGCAGTGTCCTTACATATTAAGCTCTTCCAAATGAGTTACTATTGGATACGCGTCAAGCAGTTCAAACTAACGCAATAGCAATTAACTAATTAATGGTTGTAGTGATTTAGGACTTTCAAGCCAACGGTGATAAACGTGTTTTTCAAATGCTCTATTGCAACGCTCGCTTGTTGAAAAATTAGTGCAGTGATAAATAGGTTGTGACAACTTGAGCAGTTACTTTCAAAAGTGTATACCCATGCCGGACGAATTCAGTTTTGAAAACATTGATTTTATTATAAACGTCAGGTGGAGAATTTCTATATAATTTTATTGGTCAGCAGGTAAATTTAGTGATGCGTATAAATATATTTCTCAAAATATACGATTAAGCAGAATACGTCATTTTTATAGATGAAGCACAAGTTTAATATGTGATGTACCTAAAACTTTTGTCTGTTTGTGTTGGCTAACAGCGTTGCATGACGAAGGATATATGTCTTCAGAATTGTCGTGTTAGACCAAATTTAGTTTAGACCTTTAAGTTGATAAATACAAATCGTATTGTTTCTGAGCATAATAAACCAAAACAAAAGTCAAGCAGCAACCGAGCATTAAAGCAGACTTGTGTCTGACAAAAAGTTTGTGAAATCAGGTTTACTTAAAACGATTTTTGGAAGTAATCGTCACTATAAATGATTGCTGTATTAAATTCACACGCATTATTAAATTTCCTTTAACAGTTCACGGCATAAGGCGATGTTACACTTAGAAATAATTACTGGAATTGTGTTACAAAAACGTTCGTTGTGATTCTAAAGATGTAACGTTCTGTATTAAATTTGTATTATTATGTAATTGTTTAGTACTGGGTTTCCACGAAAAAATCTTAATCTTCAACTGGTAAAATTCGCGGCTGACAATTTGTCGATTTTTTGCTGGCATCGATAACCCAAATATGACATGTTAAATGGTCTCAAACAATAGCTTGAAATCTCAAACTCATAGATGCACCGAGATCCGAAGTCGGGGAGGGCTAGGAATTACTGATTGAAACACCATATCGACGTAACAATTGATCGAATAGGCTTGTTTCGTGTTAAACAAGGGTCAAACAAATTATTTCTTACGATTGTCAAAAAGGTCTTTTAAAAGGTTGCACTTAAATATGGAGGTACTGCGATACAGATCAAAAAGTGCATGCGCTTATATTAGGTCGAATTTGAATCAAACACTTTTCGACAATTTTTTATATTTACACAATTCAAGCAAATAATTGCACGTTTATATTAGCTGTCCAAAGTACGTCTTCGCCGAAGGGGTAGATGGTCTAAGCGGGTGGAGGGGGTTAGAGCAGGGGCATAGAATCTAGAAATTTTAGAAATCATAATTTGCGTCAAGTTTTGCCAAGTTGTGCCAATTTTTGCCAATTTTACCAAAAATTTTGCACTCGCCCTGTGCGCGTGGAGAGTGGGGAACGGCTGTTTCTCCCCTCAAAAGAGCGTTAATCTTAATTTACTCTTCCATTGATGTATATTATAGTTGTTCAACGTCCGTGGGCTCAGGGATTAGATGGTTTAGGGGTAAATATGACTCAGGCTTGTCCAACCTTGAGGGGTTAACCAATAGCCCTCGTCTAGGAATACCTTCGAAACGGCTATATTACCTGTATCAGTAATTGTTATTGCTATAAGTTGTTTCTTAGCAATTTTTCGAACTTCAATCTTTTAGTAAAATTTATTATTGCGCAGCAAAGAGTTTGCAGAAGACGCTACAAAAACTGCTTTCACAATAAACGTTCTTCTTGAAATGACAACAGCTCAATTTACCTGATCCAGATAATTTACAGACAGTTTAGGAAACAGTAATATATATTGAATTTTGACAACGTGAACAATAAATTCATACTCTTGGCAATTCTTTAAGTGTTTATGACAACGCTATAATATGGGAACAGAAGCCGTGAATTCAAATTCAAATATTTAACACTGATATGCTATTATGCAGGAATCACATTAAGATGCGTGCAGCTGGTAATCACTTTAAGCATTTTGTGTGTAATTATATACCCGTCGGTTTGATTAAAGTGTTAAGTAGTTGCGCGAATCTTAGTGCGATTCATGCATTATGCTATAAACCAAACGATAATAAATACGTTAATTAATATCTATTTATCCAAACAATTTGTCTGAAAGTAGAAGTGAAGAGGGTTTCAGCGTTAACCGCAATTCCATTCCATTTAAGTGAAGTTTGTCAAAGATGTATAAAGACTACGTCAAGCAAAACAGCAGATAACTCTGTAATTGGCTAGAGCTTAAATTTAAGTATGGAATGGTCGGCTTTTTTAAAGCGGTATCGGAATGAACATGAGCTTTGCTAGAACTGTAAGGATGTGCCAGTTTTACAATAATGCTACTGATCTATTGTAAACTTGATAATTGTACTTTTAAATGTCAGTCATTGCGACAAATTTCTGTTTCTCATTTATGCAACGTCATGTGAGAGTTTTGTTCACCTACAGACAGCGCAACACAGTCAATGGTATGTTGTATGGCCATCACTATTTTTTAAATAAATATACTCTATGTTCAGGACACAATCGACTTTTCACTATGATATCGTAGAAACAGTCAGATTCTTATTTAATGACGACAGCAGTGTTCGGAAAGCTTATTTTTTCGCGTTATAAAGATACAATGTAGCTTAAATATTTTTCCAGACATGTTCACGCAACGCTATTAACGATAGAGCGTGTGGCACCAGGCTTGAAAGCGGTCAATAATCCTGACCCATGATCCGATTTAACACGCAGGCTGGTAGTGAATGACCCGTTTGACCTGCTACCCGTGACCTAAATTCTTGGACGTCGTGACCCGGCTTGACCCGGACTTCAAACCGCCACAATCTATATTCCCAACTTACGTATGGCAATAAACATCACCACCGAAGACAATGCAAAACTAATGTTTCTCGAAGACTACATACTCTTAAAGACGTAATATATCAAGAATCATGGGACCCCAGTATAAGCCCAAAGCTTACCGAGTACACTTTTATTTAACAGCGCGGCGCATGGCGCCGCGCATATATGCTTCGGTATATCGACTGTTTTTAACAGTTCAATGCGAAACCACGCACTAAACAAAATACGTACACCACGATAAACTTTGCATATGCACCTTTCATAATCGGTGCTGCCCTATCCGTTTTTGCACCTTTCATGTGTAAGTAGAGCAATAAAAATCTAGGTGTCGCCCACACTACTGTAGGAAAACGATAAATGTGGGATAAACTACTTAATTTCTGTGTGAAGTGCGTTGTGCCGTCATTTATACCGAAGCATAGATTGAAACCAAGGTGTATAATACGTGAACAACAATAAATAACCTGCCCAATATGCCCAATTACGCAAAGCCTTGTAGCCAGACTTCCATTTTAAGGCTAGCAAGCCAAATCCAGGGCGAGAACGCCGATTTTAGAGTGTGTAACATAATATTTTGCGTTACGTAAAATTTTACACTGTTACGTTTGCAAAAGTAAAGAGATAATATAAAACTGATAACCCGAGGAAACAAATTCAATTTAATTATGCCAGTTGTAGTTGTAGGTTTCACATCTATTCCGCTTTACTTGGGCCGAGCGAATCTCAGGCAGGGGGCTGGGACGGGCGGAGAGGGAGAGCGTAGCCCCTTTGCACTCCTGGCTACGTGCCTGGCTAGGACCAATATCAATATTCAAGTACGCGTGACTCCCCAACGCTTGTTTGCTAGCTACGCAGCTGGTAATATTCGCCTTTCGGTATCGAGACGATAACATTTTGTATTGCTCTGCTCGCGAACAGACGGGTAATGCGGCGTTCACGTTATGATGTCCCGAACGTTTGGAACCTATGCACATGTACGCCACACCGTGGTAGGCACACTGTCGACAACACGGTGTCTTAGGCATCCCCATGTTTTTTATAAATTTTTTCAATGGTAGCTGGCTGGGGGTACTGTCACTTCTCGACAGTGTCAAGCGCATCGTCTCTTGTTGCAGTTTTATGGACAGTGTGCGACCTTATTTTATCAACCTTCATGTGGCCTAGATACAAATATCGAAAATATAGAAAAACTAATACGGAATAGTTGACTAATAAACCGCATTATCTACAGACGGTGTCCGTTACAGTTAATTCGCGCCAAATTGGTACCTAAGGGTGTGTACGACACTGTAAGGAAAAATGTAGAAGCTAGGGTTGTGTTATACACCCTCGGCAATTGACTTACGGTATGGGTGTAATCTTGGCCGTCTATATGGTAGGGTCGGTACTATAAGGTGACAAACGTTCCAAACAGCCGGCACATTATAACATGAATGCCGCATAGCTTCTATTGATGAAGCTGGATAACACTAGCGCTCACTGCTGCTATAGGTGTATCGCAACAAATACTAAAAATATTGCATAAGGCAATTATGACTAAGCCAGAAAGTTATAGAATATAAGCGATAAACATAAGTAACGCAAAATTTTTACATCCGTTCTAAAACAATGGACTAAATAACGTATTGTTTTCCCTGCCAGTCGAGTCTAGACAAACCGATGAACAAAAGTTGGCATATAATAATGAGATATTAAAAGACACTGTGAACCGATTTCACGCTAAAGGGTCACTCGGGTCAAGCACTTGACTCGTGATTCTCCTTGATCCGCTGAAAATCCACACAAAGTTGGCCCGTGACCCGCGTGTCAGATTTTCAACTATGTGGAATACCATACACATACTTATATCATTTGAGTTTTCTCTATAATAATTTTCTCGCCATATAAAAACTGTTTAAAATATATAGTGTCGAAGACACTATAGTATATAGTACACATAGGCTATGACACTGTCATTCAGATACGTAGTATGTCCTTGCGACTACCGTGCTCTATGATATGGTCGTGAACATATAGGAACAAAACTTCCACCTTGTGGGCAATTGATAACGTAAACGCCGCATTAAATGTGTTCGTGTGAATTCCATACGGTTTCTGTAATTCTATTCAGTAAGCCTACTCTCGTGGTCGGGTTCTAAACGAATTCTCTCATACTATCTGACAGACGGCTGTGGCAGTAAATTGATTATAAAATTATTTAATAACAAAATATCATTAACTGTGAACGCAATACCGTATATTATACAATGAAACGCAAAGGTTATATATATCACAAGAAATAGTACATGGATGTTCATGCCTTGTTGAAAGTACGGTCGAAAGCGCAGTTTTTTCAGCACATACGGATTGAACACAATGTGTCATGAAAAATAGCAATTTCACTATGAGATTTTATATTAGATACAGCAAAACAGTGTCGCCATTGTTTCATAGGACATAACTATTCTAGCTCGACAGTGGAGCTCTGCCGTTTCCAGCAGTTACAATTTGCAACTTGAATCCCTACAAAGAGAATGCAGTGGGCGCAATTCCGGAGCTGGCTGCGTTGGTAGGATTGAATGTTTTAGCTGTTTGTGTCTTGTATTCATTTGAAGTAAATGTGCAGTTTAAAGTTTCAATATCTATGTAGTACTAAATTAATCGAGTACCAATGAATGAACATATTAAATTAAACGCCAGGGATCGAATCTAGAACATGCGATTGAAAAACACTTTCAATAGCCATTGTGGTATATATGCTTACGCTCCGACGTCTCTTTGGGATAGGATGGGTTGGCAGGGGGACTTAGAGGCTCTTGGAGAAAGTTTGCTTCAAGGTGGAGGAGGAGATGCTAAATCGAGGACCTCCTTCATTTTGCTATTTGCATTTGACGCCATTTTGGCCAATTTTCACCCTATTTTGCTATTTTTTCTAACAACTCCTGCGCAATTTCATCGCAAAGTGTTTGGGGGTCTAGTGGTACCCCCAACGCTCAAGGGGAGTGAGTTGCCCATAAATACGCAATGGCTACCGGCCTCATTAGCTCATACAATGGCCTGTTTTTTTTTCTATCTAAGTTGCCGATTACTTTCATCTGAACAATCAGATATAAGTCGCCATTAAAATGTCAACGATTAGGTCGGATAAGGTTAGCGATTTAAGCGCTGTTGTACCTATATAGCGTTAAAATTGCTCATATATGTCGACATATACAAGCTCATTATATGGCAGGGGGTTATCCCCGCCGAAGGTCGGACACCACCACGCGGGGCGAACCTGGCCATCGAGATGCAGCCCGACTCTGTATATGACAACTGGGAGAGAATTGGGGAAATGAGTACAAGTAGGAGGAAACTTAGCAAAAATTTAGGGAAAATGGCCAGAAATCAGGAGAAAATTGACAAAAATTAGGAAAAATTTTGAGTCCTAAAAATTTTGAAAATTTATTCCGCCGATCGGTTCTTCGCCCCTTCTCCCCGAAGCACCCGCTATCGGCCTGGGACCTTGGACCCTGACCACGTATGATCTCTACAGTACAAGTCGCAGACAGGTAAATGTTGAATGGTATCTAGTGGAAAGTCGCAAGATCGTGTGCAAAAAACCTGAATATTATCTACCAAAAACATCATTATATATCATTTTTAATTTTAGAACGCTGCGTATGAAGAACTGGCGGCCGAAATTGGCAATTCAACTGAGATACGAAGGAAACGAAATCCTCGAAGTAATCCTACGAATGCTTACGCGATGACAATAATTCCAGGTCCGCACAATGTTTCGAAAAGCAGTCGGTCTTTGGTACAACCCGTGCCAGATAGCGATGGCGTTGCCAGAAATCGAAAAAAGCGCACAAGTATACTGCTTGATATTTAATCTAAGCCATTTTTATACACATCATTTTGGTCTAACCGTATACGTGGAGTTTCCATTGCTGGCGCTAGGGGGAAATAGTGAAAATATATTTTTGTCTTTTAGTGTCGCCGGTAACACATCTTCGGGTAGATAAATTTGGTAAATTTTTGTTCGATAGCAAAAGTCATGACGATGTCCTCTTGAATACTAAAAGTTCCGATTCCGTGTTACATGTCGAAATGGCAAAAGTTTAATTTGCTAAATTTGGGCATAAGGGCACCAGTGTTTCACATCCCATGTCAACTTAGCCAGAGCTACTTTGCTTGCGTACAGTTTGATCCTGTTACGCGATATATAAATGAATTATACATTTCATTTAAAGTTTACTATGATGAACTTTCTGTCAATAAACACATAATTTTAAAGCTTTGTACCGTAATCAATATTTTAGAACCATGCGTACGGTAATACGTATAAACAGTTATGTCATAGTGAAAGGATCCAAAAGCGAACATACATTGGACCAGCCGGGATTAGAACCCGGATCTGTAGCTTGCAAGACTAGCGCACTACCATTATACCACAGGTTCCTATCACAGCGTGTTCAGCTACGCTATATACGCTAGCGCAGTGAGATGCTACATAACTCCCCTGCGGAGTCGCAGAGCAAGCGCGCGTTGAGCTCTAGCTGTGAGAAGAAACTCCATTGCAAGGGATCACGTCGAGCTCACCAATTGGAACGATTTACGAGCGATCATACATTGGACCAACCGGGCTTCGATTTCGGATCTCTAGCTTGTAAAACTAGAGCGCTACCATTACACCACAGGCCCCTATCACAGCGTGTTCAGCTACGCTATATGCGCTAGCGTAGTAAGATGCCGCAATAGTCCATAATTTTGTAATTTGGAGTGCGGAATAACCAGATATTTCGGGCCAGGATACTCAGGATACTGGCTATTATGTTTGTCGGTTGTTTTCACGCAACGAAGAATGTTTTCACGTGAAATTTTTAATGTCACAATTTTTACTTTTTATCAGCCGGTGGATTTATACACTAAGCAGCGTTGCTTTGTCCACTGCGGATATATTGGAGCACTTTACAATGCGACCCTTACCAACTGAAAAGGGCGCATTCAATGCTTTAGATTCGCTTTACCACATTTATGGCGGAACAAAAAATTGCAAATAATGTAGCGTAAACCAATATCTGATTTACAAGGATTCCGTAAACGTTGCCACGCAACTATGGCAGATATACGCCCTGTTCTAAGATGTAAGCTATTTTTCGAAGTTGGTTGGGATAGATGAACTATTATTTACAATGTAACAAAAACTACGGCGCAAAGAGCATTGCGGCTTTACACGTTGACCATTTAGTATATGAATGCATATTAAATAAAGTGCATCGCATAGTAATTATCGACATTTGCAAACCCAAAACAAGCAGTGAAAACATTTCGTTCATAATCAGGACCGAAAATATTAGCACTTTAAGAAATTATCAAAGAAATATTTTTGCAAACTTAATTTTGCGAAGGTCAGCGGTAAAGTTTGATACCAGGAGCAAAAGTCACTGGCGTTCAATTTACCGGCTAGCAGATTTGTCGGGCTGTCGGTTGACTGGCGAGCTATTTGAAAAGCTATAATTCTAGTCATAGTAGTAGATGGTTCAAGTGGAGCTGCGTGGTGAGGTGCGGCGTTACCGAAGCGGTACAACCAGTTTTCCCAACTTTTTAATAAAATGTTATAACGATATTTGCGAAACTTGCCCAATTTTAGCCAATTATACCCAATTTTTGCTAAAATTTTATGACCGCTCGTGACACGAGGGAGGAGAGGGGTTGCGGGTTAGAGTTGGATGACGCTACAGACATAGGGACAGGCTGAAAACAACCGCCAAGCAGGTCATTAAACCGAGCTAACAATAGAGTGAAGGAAAGTTACTCTTTCCTAATGCAGTCTTGCTGTTATGGATATACATTATAGAACACGATATATTTATATATCTCCTAATTTGCCATCCGGTGTATAAAACGTTCCACTACTTGAAATCCTACGCAGCATTTGCAGGAGCCGGCTGATAAACAGCTGTATATGTGCTAAGACAACTTATAAGTAGAAGAAACACGTTGGCGGCCGATAATTGGAAGGTGTGCTTCATCGTTAAAAACACTTTTCAATATTTTCTCAGAGGAAGATGAATATAAACTGTAGCGGGCACCAATATCAGACTGGAGGGGGACACCAGTATCAAAATGGAGCGGGGCGCCAATACCAAACTTGAGGGAGCACCAATATCAAACTTGAGTGGGCAGGCACCAATAACAAACTGGAGGAAGGCACCAATATCAAACAGGAGGAGGCGCCAATATCAAAATGGAGAGGCCACAAATATCAGACCGAAGGAAGGCTCCAATATTAAACTATAGGCGGCATCAATATCAAAATGAAGGTGGCACCAATATCAAACCGCAGGTAGGCGCCAATATCAAACGGGGGGCACCATTATAAAACTCAGCGAGCATTATAGTGTTGCTATAATACCAACTAGCTGCTTTTGACGCAAACAATAACTCGATCTTTCTGCGGTTGTGCAACACAAGCCAATTTTATTGTAGCGGCAATGTTTTGCTTCTGCTATTGAGGGTGCAATAAAAGCCAATATTATTGTAGTAGCAATATTTTAATTTGTGCTATTGATTACGCTATGTTTTCCATAACATAATGCAATGACAATATTGTTATCTTACAACATGGTCGCTGTAATAGCTTACGGTTTGCAATTTGTGCATGCACTTCTTTGTAAATGATGCATTAGGAGAAGGGTAAATATAGCAAAGGGGCGTCTGACCCTTAGAAGCGGTGCATCTTTCCTATGGACTGTAATGATATATAACATGTTTGCCTAACGAAATAATATTACTTAAATACTGATTTTGAAATCAACATTCTTTAATCCACTGACATATTTCAAAATATCAGTTTTCTGAATTTTCACTCTTTCATTGCCATTCTTCATGTTCCATGTGTCATTACCGCTGTGAAACTTTTTGTATAAAAATTGCTGCCATTGCTGCTGCGAAGCCGCTCTTGTTCAGGCATTTTGCGGACACACTCCACAGGCCCGTACCAAACCCCAGCCCTTTTTGTAACACAGTACCGGCGCGGAGCAGCACCGAATCGAATTTGCTAAAAAAAAGTCCTCAGGTTTTTGAGATACATTTAATTGATGGCCAAGACCAGGTACAAGCAGATGAGTGCTGTACAAGCACCGGTGCTTCGATTGAGCTTTTCAGTTTTATGGCATATTCGATGGGAATGGTTACGAACTCATCGTTTCTAGCAAAATTTCAAGTCCTGAATCCATAAATTCTTTGCTTCTTCATATCTTAGAAACCCGCGCAAACATAAAATAAGGCAAATAAAGCAATGCGCTGTAGTCGGACAGAAGTAACACCGCGTATCAGCTGCCAGTTAAAACTGCGGAATAATTGGTTGTTTTACCGTGCTGGTGCCGTCGTAATTTATGAGATGTCTGTCGCAAAAACCCTAGATAAATAAGGCTAAAACTAGAAGGGTCAATACCATTACGCCCATTTAGCCGGGAACCCCATGTAATAGCTGCATATACTCCGACGATCATTATTGAGCTGCACGTTAATTGGATTTTAGCAACAAGAAACAGCGAAGCATCCGTAGGGTGGACTGAAAATGCAGACGATCAGCCTAACTTCGGAAAGATTAGAACCACCGAAACGTGGGGTATGACATGTAACAGTCACACACATTTCTGAATCAGAGCTGTTAAATCAAACTACGATAATTCGTTAGCCGTTTAAGAGCTGATCGAAACACGGTACCAACGTCTGACCTTCAAGATTTCTGTCAAAAATCATGGGGAATACAGAAGAATGAGGCTCAATGCTGAATGAGTTTTACAATTAATCGGGCACTGATTAATGCCAAACATGCAAAACATCTGTATCAGCTAACATTTAACTATCGCCTATCACTTCGCCTTAACCATAGTGCAGGTTTCACAGAATAATGAGTGCAAAAAGTGGGCTTTCTGCATCTACAGACCAGGGGTACGTGCGGTCGGCGAAGGTGGATCGCAGCACCTATGTAGTCGGCGCCCTGGGGCGGGGGCGAGAGTCCTGTGATAGGATTTAGCCGGGCCCTCAGGAAAACTATGAGCATGCATATTAAGTGATGACGTTCTAATGCTTATGTTGTGAAAGCTTGCCATTGGCAAATATATTTTGTCGAATAAATGTTCAAAATCGATATTTTATGAAATGATTTAAGTTATATTTGTGTTTCGCGGTGATATAACCATAAAACCACCCTTGCTATAAAGCTATTTATGCTTCCGATATTGAAAAAACCACTGTAATTACAAGTATGTAATCTATAAATAGAAATTAAGTCAATGCGGACTGCAAAAACCTGGAAAAGACGGAGTGATGAACAATATAACGTTTGAGGAAACCATTGTCTCCGTTTAACAAATTGTAGCTTCCAGTTCTGTTTCGCAAACTAAATTATTTGTTCTGCTCTTTGTATTACTACATAATGAAGTACCAGTATATGCGAATATAAGGGGGACACAAATGTTACACTGATGCGGGGCACCACTATCAAACTGGAAAGGTGCACCAAAGAATAAAATGGAGGGGCACACCAATATCAAACTGGGGGCACCAATGTCAAACTGGAGAGAGACCAATATCAAGCTGAAGGGGCCAATATCAAACTGGAGGGGGAACCAATATCAAACTAGAGGGGCACCAAAATCAATGATGAGTTAGCGGTAACAGATTTTGTTTCTAATGGCTAGCTGTTAAAAACTTTTGCCTCTTACACCCAGCTGTAACATACAAAAATCTCTTATAGCCAACTGTTTAATATTTGAAATTCTAATGGATAGCTATTAGAGACTTTTGTATTTTATAGCTGCCTGTAAGAGACAAAGGTTTCTAACAGCTGGCCATTAGAGACAATAATCTGTTATGGCTAGCCGCAAGAGATTTAAGTTTATAACAGCTAGCTGTGAGAAATTTTTGTATTTATTGGCTATCTATATCAGACTAAAGTCCATTACAGCTATCTGTTAGAGATTTCAATATCAAACGAGCAATCATTAAAGTCAAATTTTTTTAGCAACCGTTTTCAAGAAACTAAAATATCATATGACCGTCCATTAGATATTTTAGTTTCTTGCAAACGTCAGTTAAAGACAAAACTGCCCACTTTTTGCACTCATTATTCTGTGAAACCTACATAGTTAAGTGATATCTTGTCAAGACCATAGAAACCAAATATGGATGCACTGCAAAATTAAAGTCACCCGTCAAACACAGCTTGAAAAGTGACTATTATGGAATGCATGAATCTACATGGTCACAACTTGAAAATGCCATGGATACATCGTGACAAACACCATGAAGCTTGTTCCAAATAAAAACCTTATGTTTTATTCGCACGCCTAAAAGCATACAACTGGAAATTGTAAATTTTTCTTTTGAAACGCTACGTTGTTCTGTGTTCCTGGAAAGATAGAACAATGAAATGCTGGAACACTTTCCTGTCTATTATGAATTCAATGAATCGGGGCATACCACGCAGCAAACTGACGGCTAGTGAAAGCAACAGGAATTATGTTTGTTATGCGCCAGCATATGAGTGGGAGGCCTCTCCAAAATAATGTGTTAGTGGTCCACTCCAAACTATTTTGAGTACCCCCAAACGATTTGTGTGACTGCACTGCTCCAAGATATGGTGCGACCACCTAGTGCACTCCGCATCCCGTGGCGACATTCTTCATCTATAGTACTTCATTTTATGAAAGAAAAAATCTGGAAGCCAAACCAAAAGCTAGTCTGATGAAAGTAAAATTGAAAAATTCAGAAATGTCAGGGAAGTAACATTGTAGCGGTTGCAAATTTGAAAGTATGGAACCCAGAGTTGGTTCTATTCGACATGATATTATGCTCCAGGAAAAATTAGTGATTTGTGAAAGGCCCTTTGGCTTGTGAGTGTCTATAACGCCAACTCGGTTCTTGACCAGAGTTGCTCGAAATGTCGAAGAAGCGATATAACGAGTCGCGGCAGCTACCATCCAGACTATGTCTTGTTTCCACGAAAAATCAAATACCTCAACACCGTCAGACCAACGCGCAAAATGCTGCAAACGCGCGCTAATAGTCTTATTAATTAGAAAATTCATCTACGGTACATTGTTCCGACATGTTTGCCGATGCGTAGCTAGACCTTGAGTTATTTTCAGATTATCCCAACTCGGTGATTGACCAGAATTGATCGAAACGTCGAAGAAACAATATCGGGGCGGTTAAGCCGTCCAGACTACTTCTTGTCTCCAAGAAAGTTAAAAACGTGACTACCGCTCCTCCCGGGGTACCAAATGCTGCAAAAACCGTGCACTTATATTTCTATTAATTAGCACACTAGTCTACGGTACATTGTCCAAACATTTTTGCAGATGCGTAGCTAGACCTTGAGTTATTCCCCGATCGTTCCAGTCTCAGAACTTGGTTAAATCTTCTGCGTGGAGATTAACACTTCGAGGAAGCCAAAAGGGAGTTAATTTTAAGTTATCTTAGCACGATAAATTTGAAATGCGAAATGTTAAATTATGAAGCCAATGCTTTATACCTCCAAGAGCCACAATGCGGCGCGTTGCCCTGTTGTCTGTAAATCAGGCTGGTTTATAACCAAAGATTCAAAGGAAACATGAGTAAATAACATTGCAATAAATTTAACTGAGCTCATGCTTTGCTGACCAAGTGCCACGAATCTTGCGATAACGTAGAATATGCTTATACTTATGAAAAAGGCACTTGCAGCGAAATTAGATGCATCGCAGAGACAAAAGCTTTTGACCTGTAAAAATCGTGATTTCAGTGATAAAACACTATATCTTTTAACCACAAATTAATATCAGGCATCGCTTGCGGTGTCAATACTGTTCATGGCTAGAGGCAACCATATTAAAATTAACAGTCAAAACAAGCGATGCTCCACGCAATGATAACGGCTGTTCGGAAAGAAGCTAACTTTAAATGAGTTTACAAGTTAACAGGCATGGATTTACTTCCAAAAATGTAACACATATCTACTAGCTAATATGTACTATAAACTTATACAGACAATTTCAGCTTGTCCTACCGGTTGGTATGCCACAGCCAATTCCTGTTGGATAAGGTTTTCGACGATGCAGTTTGATCGGCCCAATGCAATCGCGGCTTGTCGGTCACTCGGCGCTGATGTTACACTCCCGATGATGCGCGATGCCAATGATCAAGCGGAATTAAATCAAGCAATGTTAGAATTGAGTGTATTTGAATTGATACTGCACTAGCTTTTCTATTTTAATACATAGTGGACAATGGCCGGAAAACGAGCACAAATTGGTCAACGTGCACGTAAGTTTGTAACAAAAATATAAGTAGAACGTCAGATCAACTTCAAAATGTCATTGCGTGTGCTGGATTGCTATTTGACCACAGAAACAAAATCTCATTCAAATATGTTGCCGCCACAGCATACATAATATTTACTAAGACTCTGAAAAGTTCGTACAAAAGTGGTACTGGCCTTCGATGCTGATCTACCATTCCATTGCATTGGCAGTCACATTTGTCAGTGTACCAAAGGGAGCTTTTACCAAAACCTTAAATTAGAGCAGTCCTAGTGTTACCCTGTAAGGATCACATTTGTTCCGTTCTACTCGTTTTAATCTGGATGACCTTGAACCCTAGTGATCGCAGTGACTGAGTTGAAGAGAATGATTCTGATAATGTACTGACTATTATAACATTTTTTATTAAGAGCTAGGTTATGTTCAATAACGTTTATCCCAGCAACCAATGCTTGAAGCAATACCAAGCACAATTTCCGTTTAGTGCAGTTTTAGCAAAAATAAATGTCCCGCGTTATGGCATATTTTCTCAGCGCAATACCTAAACATCTGAGAATAAATCATTTGTAACTGTGAAATTTCAACATAACGTAGAAAAAGCAGGATAGCATTTTCATATTTTTAATTAAATTTGATTAGAAGTATATTGCGTTGCTGATAGTCGATGCTTTATGGTAGCATCTTAATAGTAGGCATTCATACATTTTGCAGAGTTATAGCAAATCTAATTTCAGCTAATTTAAAATTCAACACAAACATGAAGTGGAGGTACAAAGGTGAAGGTACAAAGTGGAAGTGAAAATAAATCTAACCCAGCATATAAGTGGTAACGGTCTGAAATGAAAAACCTAAAATTGTTCGGCGTCACAAAAACTAGGATGCCACAGCTGTATACATCATTTTACGGTAAGGTGTGGTTGCTTGTCCTAAATTGGCAGATCGCTAAAGTAAACTTCTTAATGTGACAAGCACAGTCAAGCTGGACTATCGTAATTTAAGGTAGCCTACCTAGGTTTATGCATTTGTCACCGACAGTCGAGCAGGACTATGCATTTGTCACCAACCGTAAAGCCGGATCTGTATAATTAGCAATCTAAAAGGGTGTTGTTTTGCCATCAACACTCAGCATGATTTGTTTATTCATAAGGAATCTTACAAGTAGTTAGATTTGATAGGGCTACAGCTAAGCTACATCGACAACCGTTGGAAAATTATTTATCACAATCAATGAAGCTTAACGTTCACTGAATATAATTTGTTCATCGACAGCCCAGCTGAACATTTTGATTGAACTGAACATTTTGATTGAGCTGAACTATCGGTCAGCCTCAATAGGCCTGATTAAATTACCAAAATGTATTAATATAGTTCGGCAGCTCTATAGTTATATCTGGTCTAGTTCATTGGACGCGTACATAATAAAGACAAAACCCAATTTTACCGAGGTGTAACATAATTCTTGTTAGTTTCGTGATCTCAAATATAAATATTTGTCATTACCATTGGGTTTAACTTATTTTAAGCCAATACTAACTCTGTGAAAGTAAGTTTGGCCCTCTAATTCCTGAACTCAAAGTTGGGCACATTCACATGTTCGTCCAAGTTGTAGGCAAGACTAAACCGTTACCTTAGTATCGTTGACAGATTGCGGCAGATACCTCTCTGCAAGCAAAATACGTCATAAACTCTGTCAAATTATAAATCAAGGGTTGCAAATTTTTTTCTTACGATGGGTTACCCTGTTCCTGGATTAATGCAGCAAATCAGAGTTTTATTACAACAGTGGCTACAGCACATTGCCGAGTATTAAATTCTTATTTTGACTCGAGAAACGGATAAACAACTCGTAATTGTAGACAAAAATGAAGTCAAGCTTTCCAGCGTCAATCAAGAACATGATGTGTGCTAGTGATGTGACAAAAAATTTTCGCAATACAGGTAATCTAGCTATAGCAACTTTAGGCCTGATAAGCAACACCTTTAGCAAACGAATAGGACATCAAAAACTAAACAATTTTGTGTCAAAATATCCTAGGCTATGTTAGCGTTGCTGTAAGATTGTGGATGACTGACTGCATTTGGTTCAAATTAAGACATTGTATGCCTATAAGCTACTTACTATATCGTCGATATATTGCCAGTACTGTCCAAACTTAGGAATGGATAGCAAAAAGCAACATTTTAGGCCAAGTAGTTCTACTCGGTTTAAGTATTTACTGTGCATGTGTCTCTCCTGTGATTGACGGATACTTTTGAGTTCATCCGGATATTCATTTATGGTTATTTAATAATGGTTATTAAATAAGAAGTTAAAATATTTTGTTTGACATAATCTACCAAATGTTGCTGTTCGCATTTGTACCTCAGCACATATTGCTTCGATTTGTTTTAATGTGCAACTATAAATGACTGATGTCTATTAACTTAGTTTACTAGTTAGGATTTTGCTCAGATATAAATATTATACATTAATTTATCTTGCTGGCCAACATTTAAAAACAATAATCCTAAACCCAACAGTTTCGACTCAGGATCTAGTTAAAGTTGGATGTTGTATTATACCTTCGGTCCCCAAGCATTTTAATTCCAAAATAACATATCTTTCTCTAATAAAATCAAACGTTTAAATATCTTGAATATTTCCTAGTCTGATCATATTTGCATTCATACATATCTTGCACATGGAACTTAGGTTCGAACTTCTATTTTCAACCAAAATCAGCCAAGGTTTTATCATTTTACTGCCTTTCTTCATTAGTTGATCAGCCGACTTGACACATATTTTCACGCAAACGGTCATAACTAAAATTCCACTTACCGTGTCATCCTAACAGTAATGTGGCATCCCTGTTAATATGTCCACACCAGTTGAAACTTTTGCCATTACAGCATAGACGTACAGACGGTGAGAGTTACACACATACTAATGCACAACGCCCCAGGGTGTTAGTCATACCCTCTAGCTACTGTATTTTTGCAGCATAATGTCACAATTACTTGATTTCGATAATCTTACTCTGTGGCGGACACTACATAGAATTGAAATAGCGTTTGGGGGATACTATTACTTTTTGAATAAATTGAGTTAACCGCAGGAATTTGATGCTAAATGCTAATGTGAATCCAGAAGGTCGTCGAATGGTGCGAAATACTACTTAGTTTTAAGACAATGCCAATATTTCTCCTTTTCATCCCATATTTCATTTTTTAAACGGTGCACGGTTTAAACTATTTTCAAGTAGTTGGTTTCTTTACTGTAATTGCTTGTACACTTAAATACTGCATTTTGTTTATAGTATGACAAAAGACCCAGTGAATCCTAGAATTTATTTGAATTTTGTTTTAGGTATCCCTTAATAAGGCATCATTAACTATAAGATGCGTGCGCGTGGTCCTAATTATGGCACGCGTTCAAATTGCCTAGCTACTATGTCACGCAGACAATCCAGCTTGACTATTAAAATTTTGAACAGACTAGCTAGGCTATGCGTTTGTCAACGATTGTCGAGCAAGACTGTGCTTTTGTCACGAGGCGTTCATCTGAACCTTTACAACTTAAGCCAGAGACTAGTCCGCAAACATTGCGTTTTACTATACGTATATAAATAATTCCACAAAGTGACATGCTGCTTAAAAATATTAAAAACAAATATATAACGTACAATTAGTGTGAAAATGCTATAGAATAAAATGCTATTACACTAAGCACACCACTAAATATAATTTGTCAACTGACGGTTCAGCCACGGAGCCTAGCTAAACTCACTGTTTGTCACAATAAGACTAGCTAGATTTTCAAAATGTACTATGGTAGTCCAGCTAAGCTATAGTTCACCCGAGTTGGGCGCGTGACATAATTTGACCCTGGCGCACGCATCTTATTTTAAATGATGCATAATAGGTAAGTATTTAGAATCAAAGCCAAGTTGTTCAGTCGTTAGAGCGTTGGACCACTGATCGTAAGGTCATTTGTAAGAATCTGGACCATAATTAATCCCCTTTCCATTCCTTCAGAATCGATAAATTGAGTAGCATAAGTAGCAAATGGCCGATTACGAGGACACCACTTGTGGCTACATTTACCAGTCTGGACCTAGCACGGGACAAATAGTTTGGCGAAACGGAGATCACCACCCCCCCCCCTCCATTTGTTGCTAAACTAACGTCCGGCCCCTAAAGATGGCATGGACCACGTCGCTTATTCACCGACAAAAACATTATGCACCAAATATGTTACAAATGACATTTTTTATTCATATGTCAACAAATTTTTATCAGATAAATTTCCAAGTTGAACTACTCATTTTAGTTTTGAATATTGACAAACGGAAAGTAAAGAACATGGGATAACTGATGATATTAAACACGGCTGCAAATTAACGCATCAGTATTAAAACTGCGAACTTTCCGGATCAACTATTAAATCTGAGTGTTTGCCTTAACTTATGTCTCCCGCACTTTAACTGTGACATGAAATATTAAAATCTTGAAAGGAATACATCAAAATTATTCGAAACGTCACCCTTTTAATTCATATTTTAGAATTAATTGGCTTTGTGAACTAAATTACTCATTTTGCCTTTATTAATAACAAACTGCAAGAAAAGTGCATCGGAGAATTAGAAAACGTATATGTAACGCCAAATATCTAAAGGGGTGACCGCTGTTCTGATGCTAATTCGAATATTTTGGCTGTCTCTCCAAGCCCCTTAAAATGTAGCATGAAACATCCCTTAAGACAATTAAAAAATAAGAATAAATCTGTTGCAAAAGTAGTTTTTTTATATAATTTTAAGAATTCCGCGGCATGGACTGCCGAGATATTACTTAGCTGAAGTACACAATTTTATGTTAACTGTGCTATCCGGGAAATAAAGTACATAGGACAATTGGACTGACTCTGCTTTAACTCGAATACGTACGACATTGACATTCCGCTACGACTATCAGTTCAGAAGTTTAATTTATGAATCATTTACCTTAAAATGTGTGCGGCAGCGCAGGATTTTGTCACAGTCTGCCGCGGCTCTAAAGCCATACTTGTCTAGCCGCGATTAGCTGGTGTGACATTTTTTGGGCCAAGCCATACCCTAAAAATATATTAGCTAATAAAGCGAGGCTAATAAATTTTCACAAGGGCCGGAATCGCTTTAAAGGTCAGAAACACATGACAATGGAAAATTGCGAAAAAATATAAAATGGTGTACATATGGTCATATATTCGTAAAACATCCTTTCAGTTACAATAGTATAATTTTCATGTATGAAAGAGCATGTTTTAACATGGCTATTAGGTGGCTCGTAAAAGCCACTCAAACAAAAATTTTGAAAATAGCCATAATTACGTATTTGTTTTACCTGTATTACAACAAATCTTGCCTTTTTTGGGCCTAGAGCTAAATATTTTCCTGTAAAACAATCTGCTAAACTGAGTGTAATTAACATATTTTTCCGGTAGTCCGTCCCGTATATCAAACCATGAGACAGCCACTCCCGGCTCGTACAAACATACTAGCATAGTTTAGCTATTTATTTTATTTACAAAGGGCCGGATGTCGCTGTGCGTTTTTGCCACGAGCCGGAATTGGCTCTGTGACAGAATCAGTAAGTAGGTGCACACATTTCAACGTAAATGTTGCATTATATAAGATTTCTGTTATGAAGTGCTTAACTGCGACATTAAACATTGATTAAGAGTTATGACATTAACTCAAAATTTGACACTTTTGATTAGTATTTTAAAGTATCCATGGCATCTAACGGAGAGACATTACTTAATTACTTTTCATTTAAATAATGACAAACTGCAAAAAATACTTGGAACATTAATAGATATGCGATTTCTTAAACCTAAACTAGCGACTGCTGTCGTATCCCTAATTTGTAGATTTTGATTTAACTATTATCTCTTCAATGCTAAACCTTAAGTGTAGTATGAAACATCACTTAGATTTCTACTTAGTTTATAGACTGTGACAGTGGCGCACCACGGGGGTATTGGGAGTTTGGTGGTCCGGACCTCCCAGGTTCACACAGGAGGGGCCTACAGTTATAGGATGGACCCCCAGTTTTCACACGGTTGGTCTTCCATATCCTTAAAATTTTTGCCAATTTTCAGCAATGTTTAATAAGTTTCTCCAAGTATTGCCTTTTTGTGTAATTGTTACCAAATGTTTGCTTGTCGAATATAAGAGCTGTATAACTATATAGATGCTGTGAAGTCCAGAAAGCATAATGTACACGGAACTGCGGCAGGACTTTGGAGTCCTTCAATATTATAGCGGCTTCACTCCCAGGTCATGCCAAATATTAATTTTTGCGCCTCCGCAGGTCGGCCACAGGAAATAACACCTTACTTATTTTGAAGTAACTGTAACAAAAACACCTTCTTTATTTCGACAATTTTAGATGAATTCGTGGAAATAATAAATAAGAAACAACAAGCGTTAGTTTCGTTCAAACTTATTCCAATCAGAGTGAAATGTTACAGAGCATTACATGCACTGTCACCACTGGCACATTTACCCTGCTCATCGAAATCGTTTTCTCCGGAAATAAAAAAATTAGCTATGGAGAAATATATATTTTTGATAAATATACGGACTGTTTATTCAATTATTAAGGAAAAAGGTCAGAAGCCGCTGTCATTCCTAAAAGGGGCTTAATAATATTTTTATCAAAATATAATATAACAATATAATTTTCATTGCTGCAATCTATAATATCAAACCAGATCCGTTTGACATTTCTCAAATTTTACCATTTTATATGTTGCCAAGTGCTATTCGTAAAGAAACCATTCAAGTTCTTTCATTTTACGTCACAAAGGGTGGTAGGTTGCTTTTCATTAGTATACTATTAATATTTATATAACTAGTGTGACAGTTTCGATGAAGCAACATATCCTTAGCATACATTTGCCGAGGTACGAAGCCCAACGGTGTGTGGGGGATCCAGGTTCTCGTGGGAGACTTCGGCCTCCCAGGGCGGTTAACTTGCTGGTGGGGGCGAACGTCGTCGGGTGGATGTCGTGAAAGGGTGCAGCGCCTTCGGCGCCGTCTATGTTTTCAACGTCATGGGGTTAGCCCACCTATCTATACTGTGACGAACCGTACCTGTTAAATATATTCAACTCGGAGTTTAAATAATATTTACAAAAACTTTTTACACTGGGAACGCACTGTAAATAAGCTTTTAACTCATAACACTGAGTTACATTCCCCTGAGTTCAAACTAACCCTGGTTGAGTTTGGCAGGTGACTCTGTGTTCTGAGTTTAGCCGTCTAATTCAGGCGCGAGTTTCAAATTTTTAACTAACTTTTTTGCAAATCTAACTCAGGAGCTGTTAGTTTAATAAAATTGCCTCAAGTTGAGTTAGTTTTGAAACTCAGAGTTCCTGAGTAAGATTTTTTAATTTAATGTGAGTTAAATTAACTCAGTCTGAGTTAGAGTTGTAACTCAAGCCTGAGTTACGTGCCAACTGAGCACTATGAATTAATCGGCCTCATTCCGATGCGGTTTCAGGCGTATGAAACCAAGGCAGAGTTAAAATTAATTCAAGCAAATTTGCAATACATGTGGCTACAGATAAGCAGCAATTCAACTAGTTGCACTGTCTCTAAAATATAGCTTTGTGTGTAAATTCATAAAATCTCACACAAAACCACTTAGCATCATATAAGAAAAGCAGGGAGGATAATAGCCATGCCTGAATAAGCTACAAGACACACCTCTGTCGTTGGTTAGAGTTTACTAGAACAAATATCGAGACATTGATGTACAGCTGCTGCGCAGATTTTGATTTGACCAATCAACTATATATAAGCGCGTATTGAACATGTTTTCTAGCTTTGACTTAAACATAAAGCTATAGATCGCTGTTTTAGCTATTTTGATTTGACCAATCATCTATATATAAGCGTGTATTGAACATGTTTTCTAGCTTTGACTTGAACATAAAACTATAGATCGCTGTTTTAGCTATTTTGATTTGACCAATCATCTATATATAAGCGTGTATTGAACATGTTTTCTAGCTTTGACTTGAACATAAAACTATAGATCGCTGTTTTAGCTATTTCGATTTGACCAATCATCTATATATAAGCGTGTATTGAACATGTTTTCTAGCTTTGACTTGAACATAAAGCTATAGATCGCTGTTTTAGCTATTTTGATTTGACCAATCATCTATATATAAGCGTGTATTGAACATGTTTTCTAGCTTTGACTTGAACATAAAACTATAGATCGCAGTTTTAGCTATTTATTTCACTATTATGTACAAATAACAACATGCAGCATTCACAGAAAAATGTGTCCACAATCTGCACATTGCAGCACGTATGAGCATGCTTATTGCTACAAAACATTTTCGAAACATGTAGCAATAGTTCGTATTGTTGTTACGTATTAAGTGCAATAGTTGTGCCACTTGCAGGATTTTTGTAAGAACGACGTTGATTGTTGCTACAATTATTAATAGGTTTTATAGAACAGTTGGTATCGTTACGTCATTTTAATTGGTGCGCTAATCGTGAACGTTGCTACAAATTTAGTGCAATAAAGGCGGTGACGCTATAAATTTTGTAGCAATAAGCATGATTATTGCCAGAAATTGTGTAGGCATAAACATGGCATTACATATCACAATGTGCAGTGAGTGCACACATTTATCTGTGAACGCTGCACAACAGCATGTATATCTGTATATACATCGTGGAGGCTTCGATCAAATATCTTATGCACCACCATCCTGAGGGATCGTAGTGAAAACAACAACCTATGTATTGTAAAAAGCATAGAAACACGTTAAAGAGCAATTTAAAGCCCCGTATCATTTGAACGGCACCATTATTCCGCCCAGCTAAACCTAGAAAAGTGCCGCCGGTCATTTCATGTTCCCTTAAGTTAGCTGGGCAGCTCCAGTTTAGAGACCCATGCGCACTCACAATTTGGTTACCGACAAAGGCAGTTTTCTGAGGAATTGTGGACTAGTTGATACCCATCATGAAACCTTGAGGTTAGCAAATGCCCAATGTTCCTTGGTGAGGTATCGACTAACTTGTAGTATGTTGGTCGTTGCCTTGAAGTATGTGCGGCATATCGGAGATACCAAGCCGTATCGCTAGCGTTCTCGTGAAATTCCGCTGCGCTTTCTCCTACTTATCTATTTCGAGCAAATAATACAACGGTGACCAAACAGGATTGAGTTACAGCTCTAACTCAGACTGAGTTAATTTAACTCACAGTAAATTTAAAAAATCTTACTCAGCAACTCTGAGTTTCAAAACTAACTCAACGTGAGGCATTTTTATGAAACTTACAGTTCCTGAGTTAGATTTGCGACTAAAAAATTTGAAACTCGCGTCTGAATTAGAATGCTAAACTCAGAATCCAGAGTCACCTGCCAAACTCAACCAGGGTTAGTTTGAACTCAGGGGAATTTAACTCAGTGTTATGAGTTAAAAGCTTAATTACAGTGCGCTCCCAGTGTAAACAGTTTTTGTAAATATTATTTAAACTCCGAGTTGAATATGTTTAACAGGTACGGTTCGTCACAGTTTGATTAGGCAGTATTGTATAGTGGAAATGACATATTAATTCTGACAGCCATTCATATTCACGTAATTGATGCTAAATTTCAATTTTGTTAAGTAGATTTCGAAACTAACGATTGTACATTCTCATAGGAGTAAGAAAGGGGTTACCTCCAAAGCTCCGACCACACCCCAGCTTCTTCTTGAGGCCTCGGCTAACCTCCTGATAGCTTGACTAACCCCATGACGCCGAACACATAGACGTCGCCGAAGTCGCCGCACCCTTTCACGACCTCCAGCCGACGACGTTCGCCCCCACCGGCAAGTTCACCGCCCTGGGAGGCCGAAGTCCCCCATGAGAACCTGGATACCCCACACACCCTTGGGCTTCGTGCCTCGGTAAATATCTGCTAAGGATATTTTGCTTTATCGAAACTGGTACACTAGTTATGTAAATATTAAGGTTCTTTTCTATTATACCCCAGCCCGCGTTTGCCCCAAAAGGTCATATTCTGGAAATTTTGGTATTTTTATGATCCTCGAGACCTCCCCTGATCATTCCAATCAAAAAATCGAATTTTTAAAATTTAAATCTATTTCGATTTTTCGTGTCCCACGGGTCCCCTCTTGGAAACCCAAAAGTTTTTTCCTAAAAATTGGATTTTTAACCACCGTTCAAAGCGTCTTGACGAGCTGAATCGAATGGTTGCGTCTTTAACGAGGTCCGGTAGCTGGATCCTAAGTTACGGTAAAAAACTATCGGAGGCTGAGACCCTCAGAATTTGAACATTTTGGACCATAACTTAGAATCCAGTTACCGGACCTCGTTAAAAACATCATTCGATTCAGCTCGTCAAGCCACTTCGAACGGTGGGTAAAAATCCAATTTTTAAGAAAAAAATTTTCGGTTCCCAAGGAAGGACCCTTGGAACCCGAATCGATTTTTTGGTTGGAATAATCAGGGGAGGTCTCGAGGATAATAAAAATACCAAAATTTCCAGAATCTGACCATTTTTGGGCAAACGCGGGCTGGGGGGATCATGAAAAGAAACAATATTAATAGTATACTGATGAACAGCAACCTACCACCCTTTGTTCAGGAAGTCAGTAAGCCATTGCCTAAGTTTCGTGTTCGCAATGATGGCCTTAACTCATGATACAAACCTCGTTACGCTGATTTTCCGGATATGGGTATGCTATTTAGAAATAAACTTCTTTGTTGTTGTTGTTGTATAAATTATTGGAATATTGAAATTGCCCGCGAATGATAACTTAACCTTGACTGAAATCATTGTTCCTTGTCAAAAACTACTATAAAAACTATTCGGTGTAAATATTGAGTTTTTAGTGCAGCGCTAGGATACTCATCCTATTCGATACATGCAGCTGGTTCAGATGATCGAAACGAGGGCACGTGGGTAATTGAAGATACGTCAATACCGCTGGGCGAATGCATTATGTATTATGCCCCATGGAGTTCCCCGGACCCAAACGAAGGAACCAGCGCTAATTATGCAGCCTTTTATTCTCAAACCGGAGAGCTTGTAGACGTGCCTGGAAAACATTTGACAGATATTTTTTGTCACAAGCATTTGTGGAATTACTGTGGTAATTGGTTTGTGTTATTTGTTCTAATTTTTAATACCGTGTAATTGTCTTGAATATTACGAAGTTTAACACAATGTGTTGCCCAAGTAGTGTGTTACATTGTACCTAATGTACAATAAAACTTGCGGATTAACTACAAATTTCAAATTATTGAAAGCAGTGCCAAACGTGTTATACCAAAAGTAGATAACATGTAAATGCTGAGCAGTTCTTTACTATATCTCGATGCAGCAATAAAGAATTCCAAGAACTGAATATTGTTCTTGCCGTCATTGCTTTGCTTGATCTTCGCGTAGGTATAGTTTCATGATTTAGAAAATCATAAGTAAACGTATCATTTCGCCTTTGAGGCCTATCACGCCTATGTTCAGGCGAAGCTCCTACACTTGTGAAGCTATTCATTGCCACTACCTGTCGATGATGGTCGACTTTACTGAAGAGTGTGATAACTTCAACTTCTCCTTACTATCGCCTTCGGTACGTAGCGATCGTTTTCGCACTTAGCTGTCTTCTCCACGACCACAGCAACGCCATAACGTCCTCCAGGTTTATGACTCACCAAATGGATCATAAACATGACTACACCTGTCATGTTCTTAAACCACCGCATGCAGATCCTTCTCAGGTTCTTAGACCACCGACTTGTAACCAACCCATGTTCACGGACCACTAAATTCAGACCCCATAAAAATCCAAGGAACAATAACTCCACACCCAACTTATTCATGGGCCACTAAATTAAACCATACCAATCTTCTTAACCCACTTTTTCAGACAACCCAGGGTCATGGACTACTTTTTCAAACGCCCTGCCAGGTTCATGGAGTAGTTTTTTTTATTTTTCTAAATTTTTTTGAAATCTTTTCCACCTTTTCTTTCGCCCTATCGGTCAGTTTAGAACTCCGCCGGCTTCGCTGGCTCTGGTTCAACAATGTTATACATATATCTTCGGGAGTAAAAGTCAAACAATATCGTGTTTCAGGTTAACAGACCGTTTTTGATTTTAGGTCAACTTTGGCTTTTTCCAGGATGTTACCTCAGGTGGCTTGCCTGCCGATGTAATATCGTTGACATATACGGTCGTACAAGGAAACACACAAATTCAAATTATAATTTTAGTGCCAGATCTAAGTAAATTTTGTTGGGTTTGTTACGGTTATGACCACCAACCGATCTAATACTATAGAATGCAAAGTTCATACCGGATTTAGTAGCTAAATCGAATGGTGCCAAAGTACGCTAAATCTGTTCATGGGTTCAGAAGCTACGCATATTTAAGTGAGAGCTTAAGCATTAACATAAACTGTATATTCATGGATTCTGCAGATTTTGAGTCGGATAGTCAAATCGGTGCGAGTGGTTTATAAAATTACACATCTACAAAGAAAACCTTTTCGCAAATTTTGGCCATTAAGAATAATCCTAAAAAGTCCAAAAATTGTGATAAGCATGGTTCTGATAAAGTTTTCTAGCCGCCTCAACCTTCTGAGTCGAATGGTACCAAATTTAAGTCTGTTTCTTCAAAATACTCTTATAACCTAAAAGACTAATTTTGTCATTTTTATACCATATTAAAATGTTGTTTGATTTGGCGCATATGTTCCAAGTGCATAATCATCACGTCCGATACAGCATGTAGAGTGATCATACACGATCAAGGTTCGAAGATCCAGGGTCTGATATCCGCGCGTCCTGGGGAGGATTGGGTAGTGTGGTTCATGATGGCATCGTTGGCGCCAAAGTAGGGAGTAAAGGAGCGATAACTTCGCATATGGGTTCGCCCATACACCGGTGCTAGAGCTGCAGGAGACCTGCCAAGGTGGGGGAGAGGAGTTGGCGCTCCGTGCCGAAAGGGCGTGGGGTCCGACACCTCAGGATTAACTCCCTACCCCCAGTAAGAGCATGTATGTGCGTGACCTCATCAATGCACCACTAGTGTTTCATTGCCGTTCGCATAAAAGTATTAAAATAATATATCTAAGTAAAATTAAATTAATGCTACAAACAGAAACGGTTCAGCGCAGCATCTTGTAATCAATTTAGGCCGCAGGTAAATGTAATTCAAGCATCTCATTTTTAAATAAAATCTTCATTTGAAAATTTTACTTTGAAAAGTAAGTACTTAAAGGTAATGCAGGGAACTGACCGGATTTTTCGTCCGGCCATGAAATTTTGCGGCGGCCATCGGTAAACGGCGGGCCTATAAACCGGCCGGCCGGAAAACGGCCGCCGCAAAACGATCGACTGGAAAACCACTGGCCACGACTTTTCCGGCTGGTATCCTATAGTGCGGCCGGTGGACCTATAAATGATTTTATGCAACTTCTTTATGTGACATTTTAAAAAATATAAATTTTTCCGTGTTGATTGTGCACGAAATTACATTGATCCGCTACACAGTTACGTGTAAAACCGCAATGCTCTTACGCAACAGTTGTTCGCGTAAAACGGCAAGCCTAAACGAAACCCAGCGGCCGAGCCGAGCCTAGGCTTTCCGGCTGGTGCCCACTATCACTAAAAATGTGGTGTTCTGTCATACGCCATGCCTCTTACCACTGCTCACTGTCTGAATCCCCTATATAGTCAAATCCAAGCACCCAAGTATGACCACATACCTACGGTCAAGTCCATTTTATCTGTTTTTAAAACATATGTGTCGCTACACCATTGCACTACCAATTATTTCCAAAAGTGTAAACTTATAATTGCATGATTATCAAATACTTTATCTTTTATATGCCGTTCGAACCGTATTGACGACCTGAGTCAAATAGTGTTAAAAGGTTAAAAGGTTAAAAGGCGTAAAAGGTTCATAGATTAGCTATTTACGTTTATAGTAATGCTTAGCCTGACCTTTCAGTGTTGGGCACCGATAGGATTTTTAGTTGGCCGACCGATCATAAAAATTGTGCAGCTACGTAAAATCGCCGGTTTACCCGGCCAAAAGCCAGCGGACGCGGCGAAACTTGGCCTTTCGGTCGGAGTCCAACACCACTAAAATGTGCTGTTCTACTATGAGTAATGCCTTTTGCCCTCTGCTCGCTGTCAGAATCTACTTTTATGGAGACCGTCTTATCCTGTAGTCATATATTTACAAAAAGCACTACTGTCGGCTTATTATCCTGTGGCGCGAAATCTTGCGAGAGAAAATATCTATTAAACACTCGAAAAACTTTCAAGAACGACAAGTACATTTTAAGGCAACTGTCACTATATCTTAGCGATATTAATACTAATGTGACGCAGCTAAGGTGCTAAGAAGAAAGATATAGATGGTTACTGTGCATTCTCGGAATTGTAGGAACATGAAGTATATTTAATCATTAGCCGTTTCGTGCCTACTTGTTCCAAATAACTCTAGCACACATTGCAAAGTGTTGTGTTAACTGAAATTGTCGTGTGATGTGCGCTTGAACGAGCGTTTTGTTTACTCGCTTTGCAATGGAAGTGGAGAAACCAAGCAAGGACTTGCAAATAGCTCACTGGTTTGGTGCGCACCCTCTAATCGTGCAACCCGAATTCGAGCCATGGCACCTGGATGAACTTGTCAAATATAGCGCGACACCCAAATTAATTCGGCCACAAAGGGTTTAATAGAAATTGCATAATGCCTTAGAATTTATAGTAATTTGGAGTAGATGGGCCGGTGAGAAAGATACGAAGGCTCATCGTGAATAACTCGATGCATAGAAACCTGAACGGCAATACAACTGTGATATGCTAAACATGTACAAAAACGACAATACTTCGCATGAAACAAAATCTTTTGTCAGAGGATAATAGGGAAATCGGAAAATTTTATGACGTCATAAATTCTAATGCGACTGTAAAATTTTTAATGAAAAAAGAAAAGAGCCGAGTACTATAATTTCGACTGATAAAAATAAAAACAAAATTTCCAAAAATTGAGATTTGAAAATAGGGGGCCGATTTATTAATGAAATATTCCGTATTCTGACTTCGTTGCGCACAAAGCGATATGCAATAACCAGTTATAGTTGAACAAAACAAGAAAATGCTTTTTACGTAAACAGCGTATTTTTTCGGTAATATATACGAATTATGTATGGGTAAACAGAACTTTAAAGACCGTTTGCAAACTTCGAAGATGCCGTTCACTGTATTTATTTTTAAAATCTTAAGATACATGACTACTATTAGCAGTATAGTTTATTACCGTTAGGTCTTTCGTCGGTATTACAGAATTTTATTTAAACGAATTTATTTAATTTAAACAATATAACTTGGGTCGAAAATAGGTTTAAAATCTCTAATTTATGAAATCAAAAATGGGTACATCTGTATGTTCTTTCAACTTATGAGTGAGGATAATCGTCACCATAGAATAATTAGGAGATTGTGACTGATACCGCTCTAAGTATGATACACCATAAACTGCGCCAAATTGGAAACAACAGTTGTAAAATTCCGGCTCGTAAACATAGATAATCGTCCTTCTTAATGGTAACTGAACTCATGCAGAGATTTGTTATAACGCAACAGCTTATGAGGTGATGACATGATATATCTCCATTTTTAGCACAAATTGATTTAAACATTGGTGCAAAATGCTAATAGCAATTTCATGTATCCCCCTTTTCCATGAGAAAGTGTTAAGTAAATCATAGTTTTAGATAAAAATCAAGTTTGCCTTTGTCTTTTCCGTTTATAACATAGTAATCGCAAAATTGATGTGATACAAATTTTCACATTATAGCTGACCAAGTCTAGTGTAGCTAATGCAGTCTAAATACCACTAAACTACGGGTGCCTAACGCTGCGTAGAATGCAAAATTACACTTTTCTCGCTATATCTGAAAGGCGTACTGCTTAAAAAAATAAAAACGAGATTTGCAGTTCTCTCACTTTGGTCGTCGCTCATGCTAAAGTAAAATTTTAGGCAAATTAACCATGTTGTAGCTTATATAACTAAATATATTTTCGACAAAAGTAGAACTGTTCCAGATGTACATGTTGAAATATTTTTGAAATTGTATGTTAGATAGCAAAATAGCCAAAAAAAAACAAAGTAGGCTGTGTAAATTGCGCCAGGTGAAGATTTACTAATTTAGTCCTAATAGCATACTGGCAAACACATGTAGGAAAACAATGGTGATGCTGACCAGAAATTCTATATGGTTGTCAACAAGAATTTGCATATGCTACATCATAGGTTGCGAAGGCTCCTCGTCTTAGGGGGAGTAGTAGACGGTCTCGAGGAGGGGTGGTGGTGGGGAGAACATTCTCGGTGGAAAATTATTTTGAAATTTTTAGGAGCTTCAAAGTTCTCCAATTTTGTCAATTTTTGAAAATTTTTCCTAATTTTTCGTATTTTTACCATTTTCACCATTGGTCATCCTATTTTGCCATTACGAGTGCATCGTCCAGCTTTTGACTATAGGAGGGCCGCCGTAATGGGTTTCAGAAGTTTTTTCTTGGAGCTCTAATGTTTGAATAGTGCGTTGCACCCCTCCATCCTAGATTCGTTCTTATACTATCCGCTAAATTTAGAACATACATCTCAGAAAAGCCGAATGAATGACTGTAAAATGTTTGCAAACGTTATATTGTGGCTGAAATAACAACAAGCTGGCTTTGCCGCAGCAATAAAACGATGGTTTCGCTGCCGTCCAATAGAAGTG
>JASANE010025453.1:0-20451 GCA_030248225.1 Trileptium ribeirensis | reverse complement strand
GATAAAAAGCAATCGTTCTTTTATGTACATGTTACTTCGTTCGGTTTCGTCTATTACTACGCATTCAAATTAATATATCATACAAGCCACGATAATTTATTGTTTACAATACGGACGTGCATAATCTGATTAGGCTAAATTCAAGACCAAGTCTGAACAGGCCGGAACAACGTAAACATAGGTGCTTGACCGAGCCGTGCTAAATGATATTGACACAAACCCATAGTTTTTGTAAGTTTGTAAAGTTTGAAAGTGTATAGTCTGAAACAGTTAGGTTTTGGGTCAAGCTTGCTAAGCCTGACCACGCTAACATAAGTGTCGGACCAAGCCACCTAACGATAAAGACGCCAGCGCATAGCGTATAACGACAAATATTTGGGAGTGTATAGGTATTCTGGTTAAGGCGTGTTCGCACGGCCAAACTTTTTGCTCAAATTTTGATCAAAATTTAAGCTGATTTTGATCAAGTTTTTATCAAAATTTGAAAGAATATATTTAGCACTTTCGGCAAGTTTGAACTAGTGAACACAGTCCAAACATTCAATTCTGGTCAATTTGCCAATCATCGATGAGATAAATAACCTCATACAGTTTGAGCTCAAATTTTAGTCTCAAAGTTTGGAACAGCGTAAGTAAAAATTTAGTTTAAAAATTACCGTAAAATTTTGATCAGATTTTGAGTTAAAATCTTGAGCCCAAAAAGTTTGAGCGTGTGGACACTCCTTTAGACTAAATTTGGGGATCCATCTGACATAGTATGAAGATGCTATCATAGGTGGCGGACGGACCTGTCCCAATGATAACGGTCGAAGCTCGTTTTTACGTAGCGGTACAATAATGCACATGTAAAAGAATTTACTTTTTTCGAGCCCGCATGTCGGAACCTTTGACGGTGTTGGAATTTTCGGCGTCGAACAATTACAAAACTGAACGACGTCTTTTTGTCGCAAACTTTGTTCACAACCCTAAAAAATAAATAAATAAATAAATAAATAAATAAATAAATAAATAAATAAATAAATAAATAAATAAATAACTACAGTAGGTAAAAATAAAACTTAAGCTATTAATAACAAGAAGGGGATGCTGGATTAGTTACAACATTAAAAAATGTAGTACCATATACCAGTTTCTACAGGTTTGATCCAAGATATTTAGAACACAGATTAGAATGCTAATTACAATTACTCTGTCATATTTATTGAAAGTCCATAAAGAGTATATTCAAGTTTAATAAGCGCAATAGTTAAATAGAATGATTAACAGCAAGCACTCAAGGCCCGTGGAGGGGGGGGGGGGCTCGGGTAAACATGGTCCCAAATTCAAGGGCACTTCCGACTGCGAGGGAAGATTAAGAAGAGAAATGAGGTTCACACGTGAACAAATTCAATAGTTCAATCTAAATCGGCAAAACGGCCCAAAACCAAGATATGCAACGGAGGTGTCGAAATTCCGTTGTCTTAGTGGGCAGAGGGACTGCGGGGGAGGTCGGAGGGAAGAGGGGTAAATGAATGTCGAAATTTGCTGCAACTCAAAATTTTCCACGATTTTTACCCATAAGAGAAAATATTTTTTGCCAAATTTCCTTAATTTTTGCCAAGTTTACCCCAAATTTTGGCTATTTCTGCTAAGTTTTTGCTAAAATTTTCTGTGCGCCGTGGACGCGCGGATGGAGGGCGGGGCAAGGGGTGTCAAGCCTTTTCAGGGGAAGGTAAATAAGGCATGCGGTGAGATCCGAATCTTAAGAAGACCTCCCCAACCGCTCCCATCGACACCTAGGAGATATAATATTCACTGCATCATCCCCTCTGATTATTTGTTAATTTAGCGTCAAATCAATAGTTATTGCCAAATTTTTATTGTTTGCTTGCATATTGTCTGCGTATACAGCGTAGTTTTTCAAAAAAATTCTTCGTGAACAAAGATTTTTTAGTCTTTTGTTAATTTACGTGATTTATTAAATACATTTTTTATATTTCATTCCCGCATCATTGACTTGCTTTCCAATCTTCTCCGTACAAGTTATTCATGCTTAATATATATGTATTCAAAATTTCCTTTTCGAGTTAAGTTTACATTGTATCGTTCCTCAGCTAAACTGTATATTGAGCGTTCTGGTGGAATCTTATGCCAATGTCATAAAATTGTACCAGAAATTTACCAATGTCATAAAATTCCACCGTCAACTTTATGTCACAAAATATGTTGAAAAAATAATTTGCAATTTGGGCTTTCACAAGTTAATTCACGTCACGCCATTGTTAATTAGGTGTAAGCTATCGTGTTAATCTTTTACACAGATAGTTTTCATTATAGTATTCATCCGTATAATGCGCGAGTAAACTTAAGATGACCCCGCCAACCATCCTATTTTGTAATTACCGATTTCGTATTGCAAAACATTGTTTACGGAAATAAGGCGGAATTTCATTCCGTTTTTCGCTAACCGAAAATTGGCAAAATCCAATTCAAGTGCCATAAATTATACCCTGTGTTTGAACAGAATTTCGGCGTTTTCAATTTGCAGAATTTCGGTGTCTTAATGCCTAACCATCTAAATTCGGATCATTCAGTGTTCGCGAACAAATTCAAAGCAAAACTGACGTCACACTCAAATCGAACCTATGGTTAGGCTCTCGGTGTTCGCGAACATAACCGGGTTAATTCAAATTCAACAAATTTTCTTTCTCAAAAATTTGGGTAATTTTACTTGCATTTTCGACAACACAAAATGGTTAGATTTCAATCGTGACTGCAGTGTTCGCGAACAGTTTTACGCTCAATTTCAATAGACCAAAAAGCGTTCCGTAACAAGTTTTATGCAAAATTGCAAAATAGGATGGTTCGTGGGGCCATTTTAAGTTTAGTCGTGCATAACTGTTATATAGTAGAAAATGTGCTCATCGTAAAATCTGTAACGGAGTTTTTATATTTGGTTTTTAGACTTTAGAACATGGAAACTACGGGAATTAGACCTCTGAAATAGATTTTAAAACTGTGATTTTGCAACAAAATTATCAAATATATCGCCAACAGGGCAATAATTATTCAGCGTATTAATTATTTGGTAAATTTATAGTAATCGCTGTCGAATTATGCATCATTTACAATAAGATGGCGTGCGCATGGTCCTAATTATGTCACGCGTTCAAATGTGCTAGGTACTATGTCACCAAGATAGTCCAGCTCGACAGTCGATTACAAACACATAGTCTAGCTAGGCTATACAAAATATTAACAGTCGAGGAGTCACGAGGCATTCAGCTGAGGCCTATAACTCAAGCCAAAGACTATTTAGTGCGCGAACATTACGTTTTACTATACGTATCTAAATAATGCCCCAAACACGGTATGCTATTTAAAACGTTAATTGTATATATTGAAAACAATTTATAACTTAGAATTAGGGTGAAAATGCTTTATTACACTAAGCGCAATACTAAATAAAGTTTCTCAATTGACAGTTCAGCCGGACGCTTCGTTTATCACGCGCAGCATAGCTAAGCTCCCTGTTGGTCACATTAAGACTAGCCAAGCTATCAAAATGTATCATAGTAGTACACCTAAACTATAGTACACCCGAACTAGTCGAGTGGGACGTGTGACATAATTTGGTGCTGGCGCACGCATCTTATCGCAAATCATGCATTATACAAACAGCCATGAAATATGTATGAATCAACAAATTTCTGCAAAGCCGTTTGTATGTACCTAGAATAACTCGCTTGTTGACGGCGAAATAATTTGCCATATGCGGCTATGAAATGAAATCCTCACAGAAAATCCTGGCCAGAAGCAGCATCCTCAAACACGTTTCGCGTCTACTAATTCAGTTTATCCGACTGTGCCCCACAATAACTTGTTTTATTACTTTTGCAATTTGATGAGCAATATGACGCAGCTTTAGACAATAGTAAATTCTAACTTCGATTTCTGATTTACAACTGATTTACAACAATCGTGATACATTTGATGCTTGGTTATAATTATAACATTAATTACTTCTCTTGTATACTTTCCAGCGTAGTAATAGTCTATAGATTCAGTTGCACTTATGCAGTTCCCAATCGGTGCACGGAGTGACTCGGTTTGAGTCTGAAATATTTGAAATTTACATAAACTGGGATCACAGTAAAACGTAAAATGACATAAACGTAGGTTACGTTAGCTTCAAACCTCTAAATGTTTATAAGTATATAAAGTATTGATATCTAAAACGTTATTCTAATTTTTGCCGCACTGTCATACAGAATTTTCCACTGCTTAAACAGAAGGCTGATTCACAAATTGCCAATCTGGTATCGCAGATTTGACTGAAGAATGTTAGATTTATGTTTTAAGAGCAGTGGACAGCAAAAATATTAATAGCTCCATGATAGATCTTTGAAGAAGAGTATGACAGTCGCATTACACCACTTTTTATACTTTGTGGGATGACGGTCGGTTTTTGCGTCATTTGTCCCACTTTTAGAGGTAACAAGTTTCTCACTTTTGCTTTGGCTTTTCAACTTTTGTTTTGGCCGCCCTGCCTTCAATTTTCGTCCTGTTCCTGAACTTTTGTTCTAAATTTGAACAAAGAAAAATAAAAAAAAAATTTGTTGAAATAAGGAAAAAATTGGAAGACAGGACAAAAGTTGGAAAAGCAAGACAGAAACTGGGAGACAAGACAAAACTTGGAAACTTCTCGCGACGTAAAAGCGGAACAAATAAATCAAGAAACGACCGCGTAATACTATAACGTAATGCAACGTGATGTGAGAGGCACCACTCTTCTTCAGGTGTCTATCATGAATTATTGGCAATACGTTTTCGTTATAATATGGCTTATAGTGCATGAACAGATTTGTAAGCGTAGTTAATAAAATGAGTACTAATGCTTGTTATAGTAGAAGTTTGAACGAGTAAGCTGCACAACCGTGAATACAAATCTCTACATGCACGACAAACAGTGCTACAACTAATTTGAGCCAGAGTTGTAGCATTATTTTATATATGTGAGTATATTATATATAATTATAATTAATATATGCGGACACATTTTACGGTCTCCAGAGGCAAAAATAGAACGAAATTGATCAAAAATATAGGTCAAAGCTGTATAAAAATCTCCAAAACTTTTGGAAAAAGAATACACTTTCTGGTATGCTGTTACAAGATGATGCAGCACTAACACGAGAATTAGATTTGTACACGTAAAAGTTCAGAGACAGGTATGGTATTTTAATCGAATGGAATGAAATGGCAAACTTCTTTGGTGACTAAAATTCATAAAGGCAAAAAAAACTTACGTAATGCATTGCGAATGAGTACAATAAAGCGGGCATCGCACTGAAACCGTCGTTCTCAGGAAAAGATGTGGTATTCGGTTCGTGGAAGGCAATTTTAAAACCTGCTGAATCCACCAAGGGTAAATATGTAGTCGGCATACAGTCAAGTTCCAAAAGTAACCCTAAAATAATATTTTTGATCGTTCAACTCTTTAAAGCCCGAAATTTGTATATTGTGCATTTTTCACAAACTCGAGTGGTTACCAGGGATCGAACCAGCGTGGAATAGGTGAAGCACCATACGTAAACCACCGAGCTATCTAGGAGCTGTTGCTGGCTTCTTTAAACAACATCGCAAAGTAATCCAATAGCTACGCACGTGCAAACAGACACTATACGCCAAATTCAGCTAATACAACATCAGTTCACCATTTGAACAGTGGGCGATAAATGGTAAAAAATTTTTGGCCTAAAAGGCAAAGGAATGTTTGCTATCAACAGCTTAGGTATTTTATATTCATTGCCATACACTCGAAATATTACGTCATGCCATAATTTTAGTAGACAAAAAAATTCGAATCAGCTGTGGTGACGAGAAACAATTATCACTTCTAAATATTATCAGACTCCGTGTCTAGAAATCGGCAGGATCAATTCGTGTTTTCAAATGTTGCCCACGACTTCCGTAGGTGAACAGGCAGTGATTAGTCACGTATCGGTCATATGGAGCTTTAATCAGAAATATTGCCTATAACTATATTTCGTAAATTTTGTCAGCGGGGTATATAGCATTGCACAGAGGATGACACTACTTATATATGCTTACATCATACAGACACAATAAAACACTTAACGGTTCGGCATGTTGTGCACGAACAGGACATTGTTGAGCGTCAAATTACGGCATTCGTTGCCTACTGTATCACATATTTTAGGAACATATACATTTTTGTATTTTTGTATTTCTATTCTGATATTTAATGTATCGATGGGAGCACCGTCTAATTCTATGTATTAAACTCCTTCAGCTGAGTGTATGGACCGGCACGTATTTATGTTACTGCGACCTCTATTGCGGCCTATAACCTCGAGGTTATTAAACTGTTTCCTCTGATTATAATGTTTACCCCTAATTTTTGGTCCCTAATTGAGAGGCTTCTCCAGAACCGAGCGCAAAATGTGACCCTGTTGTAAAGGATGGCGATGTATATGCACGCCTAACATTCGATGCATCATCATATTGTCTGTGAACATGGAATTTAGCTCGATGTCAGAGCTGTACAATTTTTCTTGTTTTACTGTGCTAAATTTTCAAAGATTCAGCTAAACAAATACGTTTTTACTTTAATGAATTGACACATAAGTATTAACATATTTTTTATTTTCGATGCGATAGCTCTTACCATTTTCAGCACCAGGTCGTGTTGTTGTCATGCGATCTGATGCATTAGCATTAATCAGAAAACAGTTTCCAAAGTCGGCGTGGTATTTCATTGTCCTAAAATTAATAAAATGCATTCATGAATGAATTTTATGAAAACACTATTACTAGTGTAACTATACATTGCAATGTATCATGTGATGGCCTATTATGTTTTACGACATACATTGTTAGATATAGTTTTGGTACACTGCCTATTTGTGCTGTAATGTCTCAACATGAGATTTAAAAAAGGTCTCATCTAGAAATAGCACCCAACTACCGTTGGACTTTTTAGTGCACTAAATTCGAGAAAATACGCTTTTTTATTTAATAGAATTTACGGCTTAATGAAAGAATGATAATGATATTATTTTGTAGCAAAGATCAACAGTTGTGCCTTTTACTACTTTTTGACCATTACCACGCTGAAATTGCAACATCGATGGTCCAAACGAACTTTTATTCGTTTTATTGTATTGTATCTTACGGCTGTTAATATAATTGCAACTTTATTACATGGTTAGATCTCATATTTCGCAATATGTATTTGGTTTTCATTTTTGTTATAATTTTTTATTTCGATTAAAAGTAATCAATTTCTATGAAAGTGTATATATCGCCGGCTAAGGCGCTCAGTATTATTATAGCAACATCACTTTGAGACTCCAGGCTTTTCATCAGCTTTGCATAATACTACAGTTTTGTTTACTTCAATATTACATTTGGTAAATACCAGAAATCATATTTTATATTGTATCACAATCTGCAGACGTAAAAGCGAATTAATAGAATCATGCATTGAGCTTTTTCGCGAACATGACGGTATCCAGGACTGAGGTATGCATCATGTCCTGACGAGTATCTCAGCTGGTCTGTTTTGTCAACTAGCTATACGACTAACACAGGCATCTATGCCGCCCAGTGCAGTGACAACAAAGTGACAAACATTCCATCTCTTGAAGCTCATGACAAAATAGTTGCCATTATCCCACACGAGAAGCCTTAAGAAAAATTTTCAAAAAACCTATAGCAATCATTAGCTATCCAAGGCACTGGTTCGTTGAAATGTCTACAAAAACAGATACAACAGAACGAAGCAAGAACAGTTTACCAGTCGAAAAACACCGTAAGCAAATCAAGTGAATTTATCTAATACAGTCAGCATTCCAAGCCAAGCTTTCGTCGGTATTATTGTCAGCTGCACTATTTTACCTAGTCCCTAAATATATATTTAAGTTCCCAGATCAAAGCACTTTGGTGGGTTATAAACCAACAAAGGCAACACAGAAGTGTGTTTCAATTATTAGCGATTCTCCATAACAATATTAACATTAGCAAGAGTGCATTAGGGAAGAGTGTGACACTTCCCTGCACTCTTGCGTTAGCCGGTGTTTGATGACACGGGCGTTTTCGGCCTGGCCACCCCTAGTTTCTGGGGGGGTAGCTCGGACCCCCAGTTTTTTTGGACCGCCCGCCCCCAGAAAAAAAACTGGGGGTCAGTTTATAGGCAGCTGCTTATGGAGCGACCCCCCAGAAATGGGGGTCAGGCCGAAAACGCCCGCGTCGTCAAACACCGGCTAACACATGGCTACAGGGAAGTGTCATACTCTTCCCTAATGCACTCTTGGTATTAGAATAATTATGATGACGTAGTCCAAGACCTAGGAAAGCAGCAAACCATCGGAGGGACCTACTATATTGTATGAGTAAAAAAGTTGAAAAATGGTATCGAATTTCATATGCAGCAAAAAAATTCAGCACCAAGGTCCAGCTAATAGCTGCGCGGCTGCAAGTCTACGAAGCTATTTGCTAACAGTTAGATAGTGGCACCAGCCCTCATATGACAGGTGCGAAGCTTATATTTTTTTATGAAAAACCTACACATTTTTAGTGTCTGGCATTTATCAAGAAATAATAATTAAACAATTTGTGGAAGATAATGACGATCAGCTAAAAACGTGTTCTTTACCTTGTTAGATGATTACGGTCGTTTTTGGCTTACACCTAAAGAATGCCTGGCGGTATACTAACAAGGTGCATGCCATACGATAAGCAAGTGTTACCATATAACGGCGGAACTCGCTACGCTGAGCTATATTTTCCGACTCCCTCCTTCTTCCAAGGCCCCTGCTAACACGTCATCTCGCGCCGAAAACAAGTAGAAAATTTTACCAACATTTACGAGCAAAATTGCAAAATTTTGAGAAAAAATTGGGCATAATCAGGTAAATTGAAACGGAAAATTTGGGACGATGGGAAAATTACCAGATACCCCCATGAAGTCCTCTCCGCCGGGCACCACCAAAGAGAACCATCTATCTCTATCCCGACAGACCTTGAAAGCTTATGTTATACGCTATCCATCTCTCCATGGTTTCTGCTCCCATACTGCAAACAGACCCCAAAGTCAGGCCAACAGTGCCAGCCGACATTTGTAATTATGTGCTTGCTGTATACATTATAATCATAATATCCCCTAGAACCTTACCAAGAACATTGCTGTTCGTTAAGCGTACAACTTTTAACCACTTCGGAACCGTTGTATCCTAACGATATCTTGACGTCTTCGTTTTGATTGCTGGCAATCATCTTCATATATTCCTGCACATTGGCCCTCAAACTTTCGACTGTCATAGGCGGAGGCTGCAAACGTTAACCATTACCGATGCAGCGAAAGCAGTAAGTGCCGGTGGGCTGACATGTTGTGTTTTGTTGCGTATGCAAAAGAACCAGTGTAACAAAAAATGATTTAAAGTCCTTTTTCCAGCTATGTATGGTTTTGTGCTCATCCGGTTAGATTGGAATCCAAACATTTTGTGAGACGCGATGTTTTCACACAGCGATTAAACAATAAAATTAGGAAGGCCATTATTTTGGTCAAATAAAACCATCGCTAAAAAATCATTTTAGTCGGGAAAAACAAGAGAGAAATAATTTTGGTAAAGGAAAACTGAGAATGATATTAATTGCAAAAAATCCAGAAGAATATGATTTAGATCAAAAATAATGAGACAAATATCATTTAGAAAGAAAAACTTACAAGAAGTATATCATTATCGATAGAAAAAACGCGAAAGATACTTTTTGGTAAGGAAAATCGAGAAGGATATTAATTGCAAAAAAGAATTTCATTTACGTCAGAAATAATGAGACAAATATCATTTTAGAAAGAAAAGCTTACAAGAAAAATATCATTATCGATAGAAAAAAAACGCGAAAGATATTATTTTGGTAAGGAAAATCGAGAAGGATATTAATTGCAAAAAGTATTTGATTTACTTCAGAAATAATGAGACAAATATCATTTTAGGAAGAAACGCTTACAAGAAAAATATCATTATCGATAGAAAAAAAAACGCGAAAGATATTTTTTGGTAAGGAAAATCGAGAAGGATATTAGTTGCAAAAATAATTTGATTTACGGCAGAAATAATGAGCCAAATATCATTTTAGAAAGAAAAACTTGCAAGAAGAATAAATATCATTATCGATAGAAAAATCGCGAAAGATATTTTTTGGTAAGGAAAATCGAGAAGGATATTAATTGCAAAAAAAGAATTTGATTTACATCAGAAATAATGAGACAAATATCATTTTAGGAGGAAAAGCTTACAAGAAAAATATGATTATCGATAGAAAAAACGCGAAAGATATTATTTTGGTAAGGAAAATCGAGAAGGATATTAGTTGCAAAAAATAATTTGATTTACGGCAGAAATAATGAGCCAAATATCATTTTAGGAAGAAAAGCTTACAAGAAAAATATCATTATCGATAGAAAAAACGCGAAGGATATTTTTTGGTAAGCAAAATCTAGAAGAATATTAATTGCAAAAAAGAAATTGATTTACGTCAGAAATAATGAGACAAATATCATTTTAGGAGGAAAAGCTTACAAGAAAAATATGATTATCGATAGAAAAAACGCGAAAGATATTATTTTGGTAAGGAAAATCGAGAAGGATATTAGTTGCAAAAATAATTTGATTTACGGCAGAAATAATGAGCCAAATATCATTTTAGGAAGAAAAGCTTACAAGAAAAATATCATTATCGATAGAAAAAACGCGAAGGATATTTTTTGGTAAGCAAAATCTAGAAGAATATTAATTGCAAAAAAGAAATTGATTTACGTCAGAAATAATGAGACAAATATCATTTTAGGAAGAAAAGCTTACAAGAAAAATATCATTATCGATAGAAAAAACGCGAAAGATATTATTTTGGTAAGGAAAATCGAGAAGGATATTAGCTGCAAAAAAGAATTTGATTTACGTCAGAAATAATGAGACAAATATCATTTTAGGAAGAAAAGCTTACAAGAAAAATATCATTATCGATAGAAAAAACGCTAAAGATATTTTTGGTAAGGAAAATCGAGAAGGATATTAATTATATAAATCGAAAATATGATATAGGTCAGAAATACGAAAAAGGATGTGATTTTGTGCAGGAATGTCTATAAGAATAATCATTCTCGACACGAAAACTGAGAAACATATTGGCTAGACAAAAAAACTAGAAAGGATAACATTTTGATCAGGAAAACTTTGAGTGATAGCATTTCGGTAAGGAACACTAACAAGGATACTATTTTGTTAGGAAAGCAGAGAAGATATAAATTTTGGCCAGAGTCGCCGAACAGAATCCCATTTTGGCCAGGAAAGCTGAAAGGGATATAAAATTTTATCACGCAAAATCGATGTTCAAACCAAATTTTTGTGTCAATATTCACATTCAAATAGACCAACTGTTCTAAATTCCACGATATGTCTAGCAAACAACTTTTCTACTAAAACTCGTTTACTTTTGAATGTAGTTATTTTAGTTGTTCAGGACGTCTTCGCACTACGTCCGGTCGTATCCGGTATGTTCCAATCCGATTTGTACACGTATTGTACAATGGGTGTTCATGCTGTATCTCATCCGATAGAGCATTCACAATTTTAACAGATACGAATCAGATGATGTGCCGTTCAAAAATACAAATATAAATACCTTACATACGGTACACTGTAAAGGCAGAATTTGGTCGTATCAGATTGGAACGGATGCAATGGTACCACAAATCATATTAGATTGCCTACGACAGCGTTCACATTGCGTCTGATCGCGACACGATCCGATTCGTTTCGATCCGATTCATGGTCACTGAATCCGATTCTATATCATATATCCCTAAATATACTCTTACCGTATGGCGTGTGTATGCGTGTGTATGTGTATCGATTGTATGTATCTAGTGTTGATCTCATATCCGCACACAAAACTTGTATGTGTACATTAGCTGTAGCTTGGTCTGCTTACCGTCAGCCGTACGGGACTAAATTGTGTCTGATCGTTTTCAAATTATGTTTAGCAGAAAGGTCAAACCAAGAAATATAATATTCAAGTTGCGCTTAATAAGCACGTAGAAATTGTGAGAAAATAAGGGCCGCGAAACAGGAAACCTATTGTCTACTCACATACCGTCAGTGAACCTTCTAAACCGTCTTCATTTTGGTAGTCGAACGACATTTGCATCAATATGTCTTCGATTATTTCTTCTGCTTCTTCTATCTGCATCAAACAAAAAATAGGTGCTGAGTTTCAGTACTCTCTGTAAATTTGTCAGTTTAGTATAAAAACCATTAAGTTTTGGCCAGTAATCAGTTATAGCATGAGTGTATATGGGAAGAGTATAACACTATAATGTTGTATATTTGATCATGCTGGCGTCATCATGCTCAGTTCCTCTTTCTCAAACGTGAAAGGGAAAAGACAAATCACAAAAGCTGGATCTGTGCATGAAGACTGGAATAAATTAGCTGGGTCTGGGTAGGGCCGAATAAGCACGTGTCATCAAATCCGGGCTAGCATACTTTTTTCTCTTTCAGTTTTGGTTGTATTAATAAATCGGGCCTCTGGGACACTAATGTATTTAGCAATAATCAGTAACGCTTTCAAATCATTAGAATGGTCGAAAAGGTCGTATGTGAGCAAGTCAACCTTTATATGTTTCAACATATTCTCAGAGAAATTAATTGGTGTTTTTAGTTTCTATGCGCTATAAATACATAGAAAAGTCGAAAATCATGTTAATTAACGATCGAGGCTAAGATATATGTGAGCAAAATGTCTGTTTTCCCGAAATTGCAATATAAATAGATGATATATTTAGTCAAATACAAGTACGTTTAGCAAACCCAGCAAAATATTAGGCATTATTACTATTACCTGATCTTTTGAAATACAATTATAGCCGTTAATGTAGTCAACACAGATTGAGTCGGCGCATGGCATACTGGCACACTCATCAATATCTAAAATTAAAATCTAAACTATCGTTCAACTATCATTTTCCATGGAATTCAATAAAAACAAACGCTGCATTAAAAACATAATCAAGAAGAGTTCATACATATGTCCGGTCGTTGTATTGTTTCCGAGTTATTCGAACCACTGCACTGATGTAAAAGGCACTGAATGAATATGTCATCATGACTAAATCACCATGGCAGAGCAAAGAAAAAATATATCTAGCGATAACCCAATGATAATTGAAGGTAACGTGACTGGTATCGATGTCCATGACAATTTATTTTTTCATTTAAGGAATAAAGTCATTATAGAGTAGCAAATTAAGAAAACTGGCAATGCAGCTCCTCAGTCCTAATTTGGATACAAAAAATCAACCCAAGCAATATTACTTTCACAGGAAATGAAGGTCTACGGAAACAGGGGCGTCGCAAGAGGAACGGGGCGGTCCCCCTGTTTACTAACGTAAGAGAAAAATTAGCTGATGAAGTTATAACAAAATTAATGAGAACGACCGGCCAACTCCACTCTTTTGCCGGTCCACTCTACTTTTGATGAGCTTGCGACGCTTCTTCATGAAAAAAATCGCTGAGAACCGAATTTACTTAATCGTCAAGCTGAAAAATTATCATGCAATATTTGTTACCACATGCGTGAAAACATATGTTGTGTTGCCAATCACCCGCTGATTAAAAACGATTTAAAATAAACAAGCTTTTGATACTATTTTTTTCAAGTACTTGTACCTTGGGGTTATTCAAGAACGGGAAATGTTTCGTGTCCGATTTTGGGTTGAGTTTTTGTCAGTGAGTGACGATTTCTGAGGAATCTTGTCAATATAGCAGGCCGGAAACAATGTCTACAGTTCGTCAGATCCTTTATGTTCCAATTCTATTTTTATTCACAATTCATTCGACTCGATCAGATAGGACCAACTTCTATACCTACCGTATACGTGTAGTCGTATATGTATTTTTCGCACTACATCAACCTATTCGGATCCGATAAAAATATACATGCTCAGTCGGATTGGATAAGACGCAACGAAAACACGCTCCCTTTTTGCCAAATCGTACCTTGTGAATTGATGGGGAAACAAACAGAAGAATGCCTACACAGTATGTGTAGAAAAGCTAAAGGCGAGTTCAATATAATTTCCCAGACAGCATCGACCTTGGGCCTAAGCATTCTTCTAAATGATGGAAGGTGTGATCCTGGCGTAATAAACACAAGATCTGTAGCAATGGTGTTAGATCAGGCACCGTATCGTTGTTTTATTTGACCAAACAAAAAGCACCGGTCACAGAGAAATGTGTGCACTTACTCGGCATCCTCAGTATATACCCACATGTGTATGGAAATATTACACAAGATAGCATGTAACAATCTTCGTGAATTGTTACACAAGCGGGTTCTGCGGATCAACTTTGGTGCGTTGTTACACATAATTGCTTGTATGTAGCAACATTGCTAATGTTGTTACGTTCTATTTGTTACGCTCGGATGTTGTTACGTGCATTCGCAGCTTTAACAACAATCAAATGTTGCTAGGAACAGTCTAAACCATACGTTTTCAAGGTCCGAGGTCTCAGCGTATGACAGCTAATGCCACGGGGGCCGTTGGTCGGTCTTGGTTTTTCGAGGGAGTCAGCCGGTTGGCGAGGGGCTGGTATGGCGATGAAATTTGTAGAAGTTCATAATTTCCCCAATTTTACTTAGTTTTGTCGATTTTTATTAACTTTCTTCAATTTTTCCTAAAGTGTTCCCTAAGTTTCGTTAATTTCCCCAATTTTACTTAGTTTTGTGGATTTTTATTAACTTTCTTCAATTTTTCCTAAAGTGTTCCCTAAGTTTCGTTATCAGTTTCACAAACGTCGTATGTGCCAAATTTTAAATATCGTTACTATTACTATTATATTTATACTATATACTAAATTAATCGAAAATTAATTTTGTTTAAATATTCCCGTGTCAAAACCTGTGGCCCTACATTCGCTTTCAATTTGTTCACAAAAATGCGAATTGAAAGTACAAAGCTGGAATGTTACTTGCGAATATTTTTCTGAGAATTGGATATGGGCAAAATACAATTCTAACTCGGTGTTGAATTTGTAACACCTGTTTCCAGTTTTATCAAATGTAAGCATAAAAAACCGAAGCAAATTCCATATTTTCCGAATCATTGATTCAATACCGGTTGTTAAACAACGGTCACCTGCCATACCCCACACCCCCGCCGGTCGGCTGATCCGCTATGAGCCCGAAGACCGACCTCCTGTCCCCCTGGCTTGGCTACCTCCCCAGAGACCTCGGATCATGGGTAGGTATCGTTAAGACTGTTCGTAACAACACTCGATTACTGTTATAAAGCTGCTAATGCACTTAACAACATTAGCAATATTCTTGCATACAATAGCGCTTATACGTAACAACGCATTAAAGTTGCTGTGCAGAACCCGGTTTGCGTTTGCAACTCACGAAGATTGTTACATACTATCGAGTGTAATGTTTCCATAGTGTACATATGTGTGTATATACTGACGATGTCGATTAAAGTGCACACATTTCTATGTGACCGACGCACAATGTATTAGTGTAATTATACTTTTTCTCAATTGTCGGGGCCGAGCCATAGACAGACAATGTCCAAACTGTTTCTATCACTGGTAGATATCCGCATCGTGTTGGACCGAAAATCGTCAATTATCAGGGGACCGAGTATTGACAATTATTGGGGACCGAACCAAAGGCAGACAATTTTGAAAATCTTGCTATCATTGGTACACATCCGCATCGTCTCTACACGTCTTAAGCTACCACATTACCCAACTAATGATAATTAATGTTTTATCGTGATCGTGTTTGAACTGTGTAACGCTGTTCATTAGGTCATGTTTGTATTCACCTATTGCTTGCTTATTAGCACATTACCTTCATAACTAAGCACCACTTGAAACAAACTAGGCTATCGGAAAGCTATTTTTCGTAGGGGCATTTTTTGCTATGAATCTTTTTCCAAGTTTTTGCTAAGAGAAAATCGTTACGGCACTTTATCACAACAGTATATATATATCAATAATTAAAATCCTATCAGACTTTGTAGTTTACATTAGTTGCTTTGTTAATATGCTAACCCTTGAATTTCAGAACATTCAAAACGTCAAGTGTCACAGTTTAGTTTATGCTTATTCTCCCAGCATGACCCAACATATCTTTAGAAGCTATATTTAACAAATGACTGGAAATGAAAACCAGCTCTAATTTTATGATATGTTTATCATCAGTAGTATCAGGCATGTACATATTATTAGACCATTGAGTAGTGGAGAAGCACAGTTAAAGACAAATCATAGTTGCAATATGACACTCTTCGCCGAACCCGCATTGTACACTTTGACAAATGAGAAAACTTAGGTTTGTCGACTGTAACAAAACTTATAAACAAGCAAAAAATTCACTTCTTTTTAAACATACCATCCTATGCCTATCACCATTGCATGATACCATATTGCGGCACTGTCAACCGAGACTTCTTATAATTATGTATATTAGCGTTAAGTTTGTAGACGATTCGGAATTTAATAAAGAATTATTTCCATACACGGACAGTGGGGTTCTAGATGTATATTCCACCGAATTTTCATTAATCTTTGCAATAATTTGAAAAACAACTTTCATAGTTGTTTATGTAGCGTATCAGTATAAGATTGGATTTATAGCCGCGTGTTCCGTTTCGGTTTTCATGTTAAGCTTTTCTCACGTTTTCTCCTGTTTTGCTTTTTAGCCTATTTTAGCACAACTTTCCATAAATATAGATAAAATTAGCAGCGATTTGTTATACAACAATTACATAAACCACGAAATAAAATTTTTAGTCATGTATATTGTTTTCAAAATTCTATTTTCTTTCTCGGTGACTCAAAACTATATTGAACTTTTATTAAGCATTTCAAGCATTGTTATAGATTGCTTTAATTTATAGTTCGATTATTATTGATTACTATACTAAAATTGACAAAAAAGGCAAAAAAATTTCAAATCTATGATGGAACCCCGGAGCTGAAAGTAATACGCCCAATTAATTACTACTAATACTACTTACAAATCGGCCATTCACACAACATTCAAAGTTATCTTCTTAATACAATACAAATGTAATTTAATGGTTCAATAAATAAAATAATAAATTCATGTTTTGGGTATTGTGTTTTATGCAACGGCGTAGTGTAATATCTATCTATAACGTGTAACACGACGGTGCGTTCGCTTTACAATATTCAATAGAAATTTCACAACGCCGACTGCCGTATAGGTATTCGTATATGCCACTAGTCTCGCATCGCAAATCAGGCCTCGTTTTGCAGGGCGATTAGAGAAAGACGTCAGAAATTAGAAATTGGATCAGTTGACAGGTATAAATAGTGTAGTGAAATGAGGTTAAATCAGAATGGCTCTAGTAAGGATTGCTGACTGACATAGCATTACCAAATCATTGCTGAGACAAAGGTGTATGATGCATAGTTAGATCCAATTCCGATAGCAATGTCACAATCTTATAGCCACGACAACAAAACATTTCAGGATGGTATTCTAAAGTACGATATAATTACCGATGTCACAAATGCATAGTTAGATCCAATTCCGATGTCACAATCTTATAGCCACGACAACAAAACATTTCAGGATGGTATTCTAAAGTACGATATAATTACCGATGTCACAAATGCATAGTTAGATCCAATTCCGATGACACAATCTTATAGCCACGACAACAAAACATTTCAGGATGGTATTCTAAAGTACGATATAATTACCGATGTCACAAATGCTTCCTGTATATCCCGGACTGCAGAGGCATTCGTAGTCCATGTACAAGTCGTGGCACGTTGAACCACCATAACAGATGTTATCAATACATTCATCCGTGGCTAGAATTTTTACACTGTTATAATAATTGTTCTTGTAAATATGGTGCTCAAACCCTGTTGCCTCATATAAACAATGCATGGTACACGTACATGCAGCTCATCCTATGTATGTAAAGCCTCAAACACATTTCACTAATCTACACTATACAAGCTGCAATTACACGCGTCACATCCTAACTATGCCAAACCTCAAACCCTGTTCCATTATAGGTGCACGTACATACAGCTCATTATAAGTATATCAAGCTTCAAAACTGTTCCCTCGTCTACACTGTACATGGTGCACGTATGTGCAGCTTATGCTAACTATGTCAAACCTCAAACCCTGTTTCCTCATCTACAATATACATGGTGGACGTACATGCAGCTCATCCTAAGGATATCATGCCTCAAACGCTGTTCAGCCATCTACATTTTGGTAGCATCAATCGAATTGATTCATGCAGGTTATTCGCAAAAATTAGGATGTGGTTTTTCCTTGCTTCATAGCGATTACGGACATCAATATTAGTAGCACACAGTCTAACGTTTACGAGCAGTATCAAAGATCGAGTCATATACGACAACATTTTGTGTTAATTTTGTTCTGAAAACTGTTATTACCATTTCCAGGTACAAGGTAGAGATTGGATGGATTAAGTACGAATTTTACCAAGTATGATATTTATACTACGAAAATTTGAGTCTAATGAAATCGGTTAGGTCATTCACAGATTATATACTACAGTATATTAATTTTAGCTCAAAATATTGACTATATAGCAATCTATTTCACATGTGTGCGAATTTATTTCTGTATTTTAATTAAAACGTCTTCTCTATATTTGTTAAAAATTAGTACTGCTTCATTCTTTGATTTCATTTTATAGGAGAAAATCACTTTTCTGAACCGAGTAATGCGGTGTTCCCGTTATAATGTCCCAGCTGTTTAGGATTTTTTCCCTTGTAGTCGCGACCTTCCGTATAGACAGTCTGGGTCACAGTCATACCAGATTTGGAGGGCGGCAAGTGATCTGCATTTCAAAATGGTATCCATGATTGGCATTCAAAGTCTTACTAAATGTAATGAACATATCTATATTAAGTTAACACACTTTTTCTATATTGCTTCACAAATATTTCAAGGATTCAAAGAAACTACTTGGTCGCAAATTGCAATTGGCTTACTTTTACATCTTCAAATAATAGACAATGCGATAGACAAGTATGTGTAACGCACACTTAATGGCTTATATCAATATTATATGCACCATTATATTTCCTTTACAGCATTTGTCTAAAGAAAATTTCCACCAAGCATTAAGTGGCGTAATAGAATTTGCTCTAGTTTAGCATCACTTCGGACGTAGCTTTTTACGCGAGGAGTTCGACTGCAACGTCTTAAGACTAAAAATCAGACCCGTCCTATATGAATTAACAAAATCAAGCATTACGGTAACCTGGAAGAGGATGTTATAGTAGAAAGCTTCGTTCTTGATGATGGAGTTTGATATTACCTGATGAATATATTAGCAGCGAAACAATAAACAGCATATACAGTTTGAAATGCGTTTTTAAAAGTTAAATATAACATGATCTGGATATAAACTAGCATAATCGCACTGCACCTTTCCATCCTAGTCGGCACTGACAATACAGTTGTGATTGTGCCGGAGACAGTGCCTCCATTATAGCAAAAACGTATAAAGTTCCAGTTACAAAGTGGACTAAGTAAAAATCATTTATTCAAACCAGATTGAGATGCATAATATTAAAAATTTATAAATTATAAACTAATGAAACTATAAATCAATTAATTCTCTCTGGTATTTTTATAATATTTAAATGGCGTAACGATTTATGATAAATTTCAATTAATTAATATGCATACTTGACTAAATCGTCTTAATAATCCATCTCTACTATACCTGGAAAATCGTAATTAACAGGTTTTCAGAACAAAATTAACACAAAATGTTGTCGTATGACTCGATCTTTGATACTGCTCGTAAACGTTAGACTGTGTGCTACTAATATTGATGTTGCCATTAATCGCTATGAAGCAAGGAAAAACCACATCCTAATTTTTGCGAATAACCTGCATGAATCAATTCGATTGATGCTACCAAATGTAGATGGCTGAACAGCGTTTGAGGCATGATATCCTTAGGATGAGCTGCATGTACATCCACCGGTGTGTTGTAGATGAGGAAACAGGGTTTGAGGTTTTGACATAGTTAGCATAAGCTGCACATACGTGCACCATGTACAGTGTCGAGCGAGGGGAACAGTTTTGAAGCTTGATATACTTGTAATGAGCTGTATATGTACGTCACTTATAATGGAACAGGGTTTGAGGTTTGGCATAGTTAGGATGTGACGCGTGTAATTGCCACTTGTATAGTGTAGATTAGTGAAATGTGTTTGAGGCTTTACATACGTGATGATTGCATGTACGTGTACCATGCATTGTTTATATGAGGCAACGGGTTTTGGCGCCATATATTTACAAGAACAATTATTATAACAGTGTAAAGAATTAGCCACGGATGAAGCG